>BQNB010106683.1:0-23336 GCA_026074375.1 Tanacetum coccineum | reverse complement strand
TTATTACCAATACTTATGAATTATTCTCAACTATCCGAGTAGTCATATTTATTATCACTGGTAAAACAAAAGTTACTTTCCAAATTATTAAAGTCTATTTTCTTTTGATTATTTAAACACTACTCAAATATCTGTGGACGACTGGTCTTTCCTAAAAAAGATTATACTGCATACGCGGGTTATACTTTTACCCGTGTGTTTCTCTATAATAAAATTGGTATTTTCAATCATTATAAATTTATAGCTTTTGAAACCATGGTTACTTCGGTATAAGCTTTTGAGAAACGATTATCTTCAAACTTTCCCTTCTCTTTCTTTTTTTGTTGCGATTTTTCTGATTTTTTAGATTTTTTTTCATAATAATAACTACGAAACTCGGTGTAATTTTGCCATCTTCACCATCATAGTAACTCCGGATAATTCCTTCTGGTAATTATTTGTTCTTCGGACATACCATTAATTGTGATGGTAGTAAAAATACAAGAGTTTTGACTACATTATACATTCCCATTTGCTAGTATATGACACAAGACTCGGGAAATACACACTTTACACTTTAAGCAACTAGCAACTGTAAATAAACTTAATCTAACAGGGTAGGCTAAGGTGTAAAGGTGTAACGAAACAAATATTGGTGTAATTCCTAAAGGATTGGTTCTACGGGTTTTTCTAGGGATATCTTACTCTTATAATGAGAGTAAACAAAGGGTTTATACAGGGGTTAACTAACCAGTGTAGTTAGTTAATAAACAACATGAATAGGCTTTTTGGGTGTAATCCTAAAAGTTACCAATTTAAACAAGTTACTCCATCTAAATCCATTGTACTCATCACTGTGGTCTCGAATAGATATACCAAGCCAAGTTTTAAAGTCCACTACATTACCGGCACACTCATATTTTATAGAATTTGGGTAAACATTTGGAAACGAATAAGGTAAATCCTCACAATATCTAACAAGGGTTGTTGTGTACGGGTTATGTAACAACTAATTTCACAAAAGTATGCTTGAAATTTTTTAAATTTGAGCATAATTTAAGCATTTTAGTGTGAAAAATAGGACAAGTAAATATTCTAATTCCATCCCTCTACTTAAGTTATACAACGTCCTCGTTATATGGATAAAATATTAAAAACGGGAAATAAAAAGAATTAGAATGAGAAACTCCCCTGATATTTGCTCGATAGATTCTCCATGTAGCGTTTATGAGCAAGAATGTGTGTGCGAAAACAGGTCTGAATCCTAGCATGAATAGCACACACAGAATTCTAGAAAATATGTAGTCCACCAAATCTTTTCATTCAGAAGATTCCTGTATTAAGCATAAGAAAACAAGTGCAATTTCTTTCTCTGTGTATTCGCTAGTTAGACTCGAAATAAAATCCTAAAAACTGTTCAGGAAGTCGATACACCGTATCCATACCCCAGGATACGCGATTTGTGCTAAAACACACATCATTTGTACCCCAAAAAATGCTAATAAACGGACTAAAACATTAAAATATGAGTAATTATGTTGCAAATATGTTTGTATTGTGTTTTTATGTCTTACAAGTACAAAGGATTGAAAACAAAGCTTGGAAAAACAAAGCAAAAAAATGGTAATTTCGGGGGCTTTCGTGATGTTTTTAAGTTTATCGGGTTCAAAACAACGGCCGTTAATTATTTCAAAATCCACCCCCATTGGAAAAGAGCATTATATTAGAGTTCTATTGGTACTTAGTTGGACCCCCGAATCCCTTTTTTATTTTAATTTGGAACAACCATATGTTCGGACATTTTGGAACCCTTCTTTATTAAAATAATTTGAAAACAGGGGCAAATTAATTTAGGTTAAAATAAATTATATTTTGGTTATATAAACAAGTCCCACTATGCTAGTGCAGTTGTGGGTTCTTGTGGCTTGCTATAAAAAAATATCCAAAACCCAAGAGGTCGAGGAGTTGAAACCCCCAGGCTTGCTGAGGTAGAGGGATTTTCCCTCCTTTGGTCCTCTAGGAACCAGACCCGGCACAACGGACCCTGGACCAAGACCGGGCTGTAGGAACATGGCGGTCAACCCCACCATAGACCGGTGGTTGATGGTTGGTTAGACGGTGGTTGACCAGTTGGTTACGGTGGTGGTTCCGGCAGTAGTTGACATCGGCGGTCAAACGGTGGTTCGCCACCGTTTTTGTTGACGTCGTTGACGCTTACCGTGGAAGGTGCTGCCCACGTTGGGGGGAACGCCGCCGTTGACCGGTTGTCCGCGGACTGTGGGACGTGAATAACAGTGGCCTACCGAACCACGTGGCACCCCTCTCAGGGTCGGTGACACGTGGGAAAACTACAATCATTAAAATTACAAGTCTTGGACAGGTGGTAGGTACGGGATCGGAGGTACGAAGGGTTATTGTAGCTTCGGGTATCGAGGGGTGGGCAGTGTGGCAGTGGCGGTTACGGAGGGCAACTGTAGCAGTAGAAGGGATCTGAGCCAATTTCAATTGGGATCTTCTTGAAGGTGACGTGAGGCAGCCTCTGATTGAAGGAATTCTAAAAGGAATGTGCAGCTTGGCATACGAGGTGTTATTAAATGCCAATTATTGGCGGTTGGAGGAATTTTTCATATGGAAAATTTCGGTCTCACGTCCTCCGAGGGCCCACAAACATTAATGAACTACCATCAGATCTTGAATCGCATTGGTCTCATTGGTTGACCATTGGAAAGGACGATTTTACCCCCAACCCCACTTGGCTATAAAAACACACGCATCAGCAGCATTTGATAGTGTGAGATTTAGTTTATTTTCAATATAGTATAGGAGTAGTGTAGCTTATTTTTATGTCTTTTAGCTTATTAGTTTGCTTATTGTAAAAGCTTTTATAGCTTATTTAGCTTATTGTAATCAAGATTTTGTGCTTATTAATGAAGATGTTTAAGGTTGGTTTTTATTTAATGCTTATTATTTCTTAATGCTTATTTTCTTTTTATGCTTATTCTTCCACTCTTTCTCTTCTTTTGCTTATTTCTAAATAAGCTCATGCTTATAGCTTATTTTTGGATCCGATCTCTTAAGCTTATATTCTAATAAGCTTCTTTAATAGCTTATTTAGACTAGCTTATTTTATATTGTTTCTGATTTAGAGCTTTTCGAGTGAGCTTATTTTAGCTTATTTTCGATTGCTTATTTTTCTAGTTTATTGTTTTTAGATCAAATCCTTAAATATACCCGTCTCTTGTTCACTTGATTGAACACCTTAGTTTCGGGTGGATTAGATCTAAAAATAATAGATCTTGTCTTTTTAGCTTATTTTATAGCATAAAGTTTGTTGCTTTTTAATTCTAGCTTATTTTTCTTAGATCTGAATCCTTAAATATACCCGATCTGAGTTCACTTGATTCAACACCTTAGTTTCGGGTAGATTTAGATTTAAAGTTTTTATCTTTTTATTAGCTTATTGTCTTTAGAATAAAATCTAGCTTATTTTGTCTTAGTAGCTTATTATTATCTTGTTCATCTTAACCCTTGTTTGTTTTAATGTTGATGAAATCTATTCAACACTTAGGCGAGAAGCTTATGGGTCTTATAAGCTTATTTTACTATTAAAGTTTAAAGCTTTTTAGTTTTTAAGGCTATTTAGTATATAAAGTTTGTAGCTTTATTAACTAAGTAGTCATAAAAACTAATAAAGTTTTAATCTTTAGTGTTTAATTAAGTTTATAAGATCATGTGGTTTAAATTCGTCTCAATTTTCTTCAGTCGGGGTTTTCTTTCTTTTCCTTTTCTCTTATTAGCAGTTGTTGCTTTTTATTTAGTTTAAAAATGTTTGCTTTGTTGATTAGTGTTAGTTTTATTAATTAGATTTATTTTTGTCATTAAATGCTATGTTTGTTAAATTGAATTTCGTTATGAGTAGTGAGTAAATAACTTGTGTTTGCTAAGTGATTAGTGATTTGGAATTTATGTGCGGTTTTAAAAAGGTTTAAAAAAATAGTCATTAGAATTTTCCAATTACATACCGTCATTTACTTTTAATGCAATTTAAATACTTGTCATTTATTTTAAAAAAATATTTTACTTTACTTGTCATTTAATTTCTTGAAACTTGTTTTTTAAGGATTTTAATTCGTTAAACCTAAGCCCGCACTTAAGGAACATTTCACGTCACTTAGGCAAGCTTATTTGTCATTTATTTCTTTTAGATCAATTTTTAGTATAACTTGTGTTTTAAATTTAGAATTAATAATGTAGTTTAATTTTTAGGTTTAAAAATAGTTTAAACCGAAACCAAAAATTAAATGACAATCTAAGCTCGATTTACAACTTTAACGTAGATTTTCATTCATCTCTCGCCGTGAAAAACGATACCCGTGTTGATTACTTTTTATTCTTTCTTAAGAATAATTTGTATGATACTTAGCTTGCGTATACATATATGTATTTTATAAATGTATATATTTATTCGTGGGTTTATTTATAATTAGCGTTGTGAAACCGACCTACATCAAAATGCGCCGCTGCCGGGAGTGGTGTAACGATTTTTACGGGAATGTTTGTGTTCGAGTCTGAAAGATCTTTCTTCGGGACAGGTTTATTTTGTTCTTATAAAAAATATATATAAAAATCCAAAAACTTTTTTCATTTTTTTTATTTTTCCTTTCTTTATAAATATTAAAAATTCCAAAAATTTTTTTATTTTTTATTATCGTTATAAAAATTTCAAAAATATTCTTCTTTATTTTCTTACTTCATTAATTCTTATCTTCTTTATCCTCTTATCAGTTTAATTCTTCGACATGTCTTCGTATAACCCATTTTGTTGCTCGTGGTGTGGAGGTCCGTTTAATGGTGGAAACTGTCCGGGCTGTAGCAGTGTAGGATCCGGAAATGAGTTTGTCTATGACCCAAATCCTTATTCTTATAATGAAACACCGAACTTCTTCAACCAACCTCCACGCCCAGTACGAGACATACTCGTGTGAGTTATATGGTGAAACGATTTCACTATAGGTTTGAATTGTCACCCTGGTACCGCTTTCTATGAGCAGGGAACCGGGCTACATCAAACTTTAAGTGGTAATTATTATCCACAAAATCACGAGTTTTTCTCAACAATTCTTGCTGTGATAAATGTGGGGGACCTCAGGCGACTTTTCGTGTCACCCGTATGAACCAAAATTTCATTTCTTTTCGGTTTTGACCATATTCACCCCCCACGGCAGTTCGATAATCATCAGCCTCAGGAAACTCCAGAAGTCACTCCTTTTGTTGAAAGTAAAGAATGGATTGAAACAAATAACGAGCTTTATAAAATGATAGAAGATTTTACAAAAAGAATAAATCAAGAGTTACATAAGTAGGAGGCTTTACTTGCAGTTCAAAGAGAGCAAGAATTACTTGAAAGCAAAGCAGCTAGAAATGCAAGTTCCTTCACCAAATTCGTCTTTCAGTAATAATTGATAGAAATGTGAGGCACAAAAGTTTTGTGAAGAGCAAAAGCAAAATATGGAAGATACGATGCTAGATCTGCTTGAAATTTGTCGACAAAAAGAGCTTTATTGTATTCATGATAATGTTAAAGATCTAATTGAAAGTGCTCTTAATTCTGAACTTCTCTTGAATAATTTGAATTCTCAACGTCTCAATAAGGAAGAGCAGGAAGTTAAGAATATCGCAGAGCCGACAGCTAAACGTCAAACTCGTATTACATCGTGTTTGCAGAATTTCAAGTCATTTCTAAGGAGAGTACTATTCCTTTGAATAAAATACCTCAAATTTCTTCGGTTAATGCAATCCCACACGATTTACCAACCTAAGAACCTGAGTACTCTCTCATAATGGGGAATGAGGAACTTAGCACTATTCTTGAAAAGGAATCAGACGAATTCATAAAGTCCATTGTTGAGGACCATATTCCAATCCCAAGAGAGTTCGAGGATACATCCGGTAGTGATAGTGAGAGCGTTTTACCTTCGAGTGATGATTTCTCTCCTAGTTTTGAGGAAAAATCCGTGACTTTCTCTAACCCTCTTTTCGAATTTAACGACGAATATATCTCTAATGACGTGAGTCCTCTTTTTGATGAGGTGTTAGAGGACATTGAGTGCAAGGATTCTTATGATTCCAACCTTGATGAGCCGGCTTTGTTAGTCACACCTCTTTCCGATGCTAATGAGGATGAGTGTTTCGACCCAGAAGGCGTAATTGATGAAATCAATGCTTTTCTAGATATGGATATTTCTATGGATATTGAGAACGGTTATCATGATTCATAGGGAGATATAATCTATCTTGAGAGTTTGCTTATTGATGACACGTAGCCTAAATTCCTCATCGAACACTCAAAGGAGAAGTTTTAGAGCCATTGACCAATGCAGAGCTTAGATGGATGAACTCGATAAAGCTCTGATTGATGACTGAGACAAAGTTTTCGACCCATGGGACTTCATGAGAAAAGTTTTTCTATTACGACAATTTGTGAAGTTACCTTTGAAGGAAACACCATTATTTTCCCATCAATTTGTTAATCGAATTTTTCTTCCTTATTCACTTATTCGGTGGATTATTCTTTTCTTCTCTCCTCCGGGAGTAAGGATACTATTTTTGACCCGGCATTTCTACTTTTCATTTTTCTTCTCTTAAGCCGGTGGCATATGAAAATCCGATAGTGATTTTTCTATTCTTCTGTTTCTGCCCCTAAGACAAAGGAATTCCGGGGAGTGAGAGTCAAGCTAGAACTCGAATAAAACAGTGCTTCTCGAGGAGACAAACCCGTGTCTTTTTTTCTTTCTATTTTCTTTGATTAATATGATAGTTTTTGTGTTGATTTTATAGCCTAAGGTGTGGGGGGCGTGCTTCTTTCTATGGTTTGTGGTATTATTTTTGGTTGTAGGATTCCTTAAGATCATGAAGACCCGTGCTTGTTTTTAATCCTCCAATCATCCGGTCTTTGATCTCTTGCTTATTATGGAATCCTCAATCCTGATCTACTGTATATTTTATATATATATATATATATATATATATATATATATATATATATATATATATATATATATATTGTTTCCCCTTTCACACTTGGATACTAGATTTGGCTTTTTCGATTGATAGTATAACACCCTGTGTTTTCTAGTCTTTGACGACGTCAATTAAATCTATATTCATTCTTAGTATCGTAAGCGTTGTGGATTGCGATTTCATGAATTAAGTTTAAATCGACGTAAGCTAAAGAAATTAGCGTTCAATGCTAAAACGGGCATAACAATAAATGTTTACATCAAGCAGGGTTAGGGTTAAGTAATTATTTTGAGGATTAATTATTAAACTTTGTTCATTTTATTTTTTATCGGATAGGTTTAATTTGTTTTTAATTTTTTATATTAATAAAGTATTTGTTAAAGGGTTTCACGGTATTATTGCGTTTTGGGCACTCCCTGGACACACCAAAACTTTTCTACGCTCAAAAATACCCACAATTATACCCAATTACCCAAAATTTAACAAAATAACATCACATATATACATACAAAACCGGACATAGGTGGAAGTATTCAAAGAAATATCATATTTGGTCAAGATTGGTCTTTATACATCTTATCACCATTAAATGAAGCCATACCTCCCATGCTTCCCATACCCTTGACCAACTATACCCCTAAATCACTCATCATGTCTTGAATAGTGTTATTGACTAGCTTTTATACATATAAGTCTTGCACACCTAAAGAAAGATAACATAAACTTCATTTTACTTAGTAAAATTTCACACAACTCTCTCTTTTTGCTCTTACAAACCCACGACATCAAACACCCAACATACTCAAATCCTTACTTGATTTTATAAGAGCTTAACACACCTATACACATCCATCCTAAGATATTCTAAGGTGTTTCCAAGCATTGAATAACCATTTCAAATGTTGAAGCATAAAGAGAAAACTAGAGTTTTATAAGGAAAACAAGGGTTGTTTTCAAGCAAGGATTTAAACCACAAGGGTGTGATTTATTTTTCATTGATCATCATCATCATACACCATAAGGTCATCTAGAACCCTTTATGTTATTTCAATATTCATTTTATGCATATGTTAGTTCTATTGTAGCTTAAATCACCATTAGGACTTTTAAACATGTAAAAATGAGTTTTGAGCGTGTTTTGAAAGCAATATAAATGAGCAGAAAGTTTGGCACGCCAAACGAGGATCGAGTTTTCATAAAATCTGAATTCAGGCTTTGAAATATGATAGAGCTATCTGAGACGATCGTTTCGATATATGGTAGAGCTTCTAACTCTTAATAACGAAAAAGTTAGAGTGAAAACGAGATATATATTCGAGGTATGAAAATCCAGCATTTGTTAAGTTAGTGGTTGCTGTTAGGATTTTAAGATGGTATTTCCGGCACTTTCGAGTCCGTTTCGGCCTTCGGCCGAAACATGAAAGTCGTTCGGAAGGTCGTTTTACTTCCCCGCGAGGTTCTTTAAGTCTAAAAGCGAGTGATAACGGGTCGTAAGGCGGGGGCAAAAATCTGGCTTTTTGGTAATTAATACACTGCATCAGATCTGATGCGAGTGCTTTTTCGCCCATTTCGTAGTTTAGAAGTTTCGGGTCTCGGGACTGAACTGAAAGTTGTTCCAAAATATGTTTGCATTAAATTCTTCTTTCTAGAAACCCGATGTATGAAAATGTGATTTAGTGGGTCATTATAGTCGGGTCAGACTTAGAAAAATAAATAATTATACCAGTAGTAACAACACTACCAGTAGTAACAACACTACCAGTAGTAACAACACTACCAGTAGTAACAACACTACCAGTAGTAACAACACTACCAGTAGTAACAACACTACCAGGAGTAACTAATACCCTACCAGGAATAACTATAATTACATTATTCAGATATTTATAAATGTTTTACAATTATAAATATGTTTTCACTCAAACATTTAGATGGTGATTGAGCTATATAGAATTATACGTGGTTATCAAAGTGCTATAATACTAGGGAGTTTCATAATGAGGCCTCTTCGGATGGCGTATCGACGAGTTGTTGGATTTACGATTTAAAGTGTCCTAACTCCTCGTACGTCATGTCATGACCTCTTAAATTATGATAGCCCGAACGATAGTATGATGTAACAACTATAAGATTATATTCAAGTACTCGGTACTTATACGACCTATGATAATTTAGGTTGCATTTGATCTTTTACGTGACGCTTTATCTGCGATATTTGGATTATCAGAACTCAAGGTGAGTTCATAGCCCCACATTTTTACGATTTCAATGATTTATAATTATGGGGTGGAAACATGCTTTGTTTTATAAATTGGACGCAAGTATTGATTACATGTTTGCCTAAGTAGCGATAACCCAGTTAAGCCCATTATCATGAACTGTCAATTGCATAGATGTAGTTGGGAATTACATTATGTGAGCGCGAATGTTATTTAATAGATCTATTCGGGAAACGACCTCCCCGTTCGGGTGACTAGCTATCACCGAGAATGAACGTTATAGCATGTCGAATCAGGGATGTTTCGGGTTAAAACATTCTTGAGGGCTGAGTATCAATATTATGCGACAAGACTGTCGGCTTCTAGTTGTCATGAGCTTAGTGTGTAAAATGTAATTAGTTTTGTGATGCCTGCATGTGTTGCATTATCACGGGAAAAGTCTTACGGTCCTGCATATTATGATTTATCAAACCTATGAATTCACCAACATTATTGTTGACGTTTTAAAGCAATGTTTTCAGGAGGTCAATAGGCATGGGATGCCAGGGATGCATTGGGTTACATTTTGGATTGCACGCTTAAAGATTTAGGTGCATCATATTTTGGGAAATTGTTATTGTCAACTTTTCGTAATTTCAACAATGAACCAAGTAAAGCTATATGCTTTTGATTAAGTCTTTTCAATTAAATCCAATGTATCATTTCAACGATTTTTTTGTTTGTATGTCGTTCTATTATATATCTTGTGCTATTTGATCTTGAAGTAAACGCCCGGACCTTATTCCGCTCTACTCGAACCCCAATTTGGTGGGTGTTACAGATTGGTATCAAGAGCCAAGGTTTAAGAGAAACCAGGTCAAATGTTTTTGCTGTCTATAACCGTTTCAAATATTGATTCATAAAAAGGGTTTTTATGGACAACAACTAGATGTTGCATTAGTGGGACTAGATGCATTCATAAATTGATATACATGGTTTTAATTATATGAAGTATATTACACTTAATGTGCACCTTATATAATATACTCTTATAAGTTATTTCTTCTGGTCACAGTGCGATGTGATCTTATTTTATTTATGATGCATATGTTATGTTACGTTATGATTGTATTGAAATCTAACGGGTATTGTATTTTCTTGTGATTGAAGAAAATGGCACCAAAGAGAACCACAAGGTCAACCCGAGCCCCACCGATACACCTGTTACACCGGTCCCCAACCAAACCACTAATTGTTACTGAGGCACAACTTCAGGCCTTAATTGACCAAGGAGTTGCTGCTGCAATGGCTGAAGCAGAAGCAAGCAGGGTTAGGAATGGCTACAATAGCAATGGTTCAGGACCAAGGCCAGCCCAAACTGCTCGCGAATGCTCTTACTCTGAATTCTTGAAATGCAAACCTTTGGACTTCAAAGGCACTGAGGGAGTCGTCGGACTCACTCGATGGTTGTGGAAATAGTGTCTGTGTTTAGCTATTTAGCAATTTGCCCCAGAGCTAGTTAAGTCAAATTTGCGACTTGCACTCTACAAGATGATGCTCTTACATGGTAGGAATCCATGTTTAAGACCACTACCTGAAGCAGCTCACATGCCTGCCGATGGGCAGCACTGTAGGAAATGATGAATGATAAATATGCACGAGGGTGAGATCAAGAAATTGGAGACATGAGATGTGGAATCTTAAAGTTAAGGCACCGACTGTGGGTAATTGGTGCACTAATAGTCGACGATTTCAGCATCTAGCTTTGATGTGTTCCAGGAGGGATGTTCCAGAAGAGGGTAGACAAATTGAAAAGTATATCGGGGATTGCTCGATATGATACTTGGCAGTAGAGTAAAAAGCATCAAAGTCGAAAGACCATGCAAGAAGTGATTTGTAGTTCACACTGAGTTGATGGAGGATAAGACCCATGCCTATGTTGGAAAGTAGGCAAAAGGAAAAAAAAAGTATGCATGATCTTACCAGAACAATCAAAACCAGCAACAGCAGAATAGAGGCAAGAACACAGGCCATGACTTGCTGCAGGCACATTGGTGACAAGAAGCAATACGAAGGGTTAAGCTCTCTATTTCAAAGTGTAATTGCCATCATGAAGGAGGTCTTGTCACCTAGGTGCAGAAACTGCGCATTAGGTTTTTGGCCATCTGGCCGGGGACGGTAGGATACGGCCTTACTAACACAACACAACAACAAACGTAACAACATTCAACAACAACAACAACCGTTATCAAACTACAAAAACCGTTAACAACAACAACAATAATCAGCAGGGCAATGGTTGCTTTGAGTGCGGAGCTCAAGGCCACTTTAAAAGAAACTGCCCGAAACTGAACAACAATGATCGTGGTAATCAAGCTGGGAATAACAGGGCTCCAGCGAAGGTGTATGCGGTTGGAAATGCAGGGGCAAACCCAGACAACGTCGTTGCGGGTACGTTCCTTCTAAACAACCGTTATGCTTACATCTTATTTGATACTGGTGCCGATAGGAGTTTCGTATCTACTGCATTTAGTACTTTGCTTGATATCGTCCCTAATACACTAGATCATGGTTATAACATTGAGTTAGCTGACGGTAGGATAATTGGAGTAAATACTATATTGATGGGTTGTACGTTAAACTTTTTAAACCATCCGTTCAACATCAACCTAATGCCGGTAGAGATGGGTAGTTTCGACGCGATAATTGGCATGGACTGGTTGTCAAAATACAGTGCCGTTATCGACTGTGCTAAGAAGATTGTTCGTATCCCCTCCGGGAGCGAAATCTAATCGTTCGCGGTGACGGATGTAGTGAAGGGACACAGACGCGGCTAAACGTAATTCTAGTGTACCAGGTTTTAAAAGTATCTGCTAGAAGGATCTCACCTCTTTTTGGCACATGTTACTACAAAGGAGACTAGAGACAAGTCAGAGAAGAAGCGACTTGAGGACGTACCGATAGTTAAAGATTTTCCCGAAGTATTTCCTGAGGACTTGCCGGGTCTTCCTCCGACTCGACAAGTGGAGTTTCAAATTGATTTGGTACCTGGTGCTGCACCTATGTAGCACGGGAACCTTATCGATTGGCGCCCTTCGAAAATGAAAGAGTTATCGGAGCAACTGAAGGAGGCTATTCCGACAAAGGCTTTTTATAAGCACCCGCAGTTCTCTACCCTGTGGGAGCTCTAGTCTTGTTTGTCATGAAGAAGAAGGCTTCATTCTGGATGTGCATTGATTAAGGGAATTGGAATAACTAACGGTGAAGAACCGTTATCGCTTTCCAAGATTGATGATTATTTGATCAGTCTTCACAGGGTCGAGTGTACCTACTCAAGATCGACCTTTAAGTGTCAGGTTTTCACCAAATGAACTGGTCGGTCGAGAAGAAGACTCATCGAAGACTGCCTTCAGAACTCGATTATGGGACTTTATGAATTCCCAAGTGGTATGCCTCGGTTTGGTATTTGCTCCACGGCAACTGCTGTGTAGTTTATGGACCTCATTGAAATCCGGTGTGCAACCTTATTGGACGATAATCGTATAATTGTCTTTTATTGGACGATAGTTTTGAGTATTCAAGATACAGAAAGAAAGAGACGAAGAGCATCTGAAGATAATATTGGAGTGTTGAAGATAAGAGGATGTTGTATGCAGAAAATTTCCAAGTGGTGAATTTTGGATTCCCAAAGTACAGTTCCTCGGTCATGATTGATAAAAAGGGCATTCATCTTGTGGATCCAGAAGATTCGAATCCATTAATGAATTGGGCATCTCCTAAGACACCAAAGGAGATTCGTTAGTTTTTAGGTCTTGCTGGGTACTATCGAAGATTCATTGAAGGGTTTTCAAAGATCGCCAAACCAATGACTAAGCTTACTCAAAAGAAAGTCAAGTTTGAGTGGGGCAATAAACAAGAAGCAGCTTTTCAACTGTTGAAGAAAAAGTTGTACAGTGCACCTCAATCCCCCCCCCCCCCCCCCCCCCCCCCCCCCCCCCCCTCCCCCCCCCCCTTTCCCCCACCCCCCCCCCATTGCATTTGGAAGGAATAAGCGAAGATTTTCACGCATACTGCGACGCTTCAAAGAAGGGTTTGGGCGCTGTATTGATGCAGAGAGAGAAAAAGTGGATTTCTTAAGCATCCCGCCAGTTAAAGACTCCTTGAGAAGAATATATCTACATGGATCTTGGATATTGGATCTGTATGTGTTCGCTCTATATATTTGGTTGGCTCTATATGTATGGAAACCAGTGTACAGTGTTACTGATAATAAGAGCTTACAAACTTTCTTGATCAGAAGGAACTGACTTGATGGACATCGCGATCTGGTTAGAGGTTGTTTGTGATTACGATTGCGATATTCGTTATCACCTGAGGGAAAGCTAATGTCGTTGCTGATGCTCGTGAGCAGGTAATAGAACGGGACCACCAGTTAAGAGTTCGGCCTTAGTCTTGACTATTAGCTTGGGTTATTTACCCTTTCAGATACTTATTATGCTTTGTTCTGTTGTAGTTTAACTGATAAACATCAAGAGTGAGGGATCGTTGGAGGTTTGCTGATTGAAAATGCTAAAAATTTCCAGAGGCAACTTAGGACGGAAAGTTGGAAACCTCTGTGCGAATGGAACCCTATGCCTCAATGGCAGGAGTGGGTTACCTTGTTATGGCGATTTGCGGACTGTGATCATGCACAAGTCCCACAAATCAAAATACTCTATTCATCTGGGTTCCGACAAAATGTACCAAGACATGAAGGAGCTATATTGGCGGCCCAACATGAAAGCCGACATAGCCACTTATGTTAGCAAGTGTTTGACCTGTGCTAAGGTCAAGGCCGAACATCAAAGGCCATCAGGATTGTTGGTACAACCCAAGATACCCGAATGAAAGTGGGACAACATCACTATGGATTTTGTCACGAAGCTTCCTAAGACATCTTAAGGCTATGACACAATTTGGGTGATCATTGACCGACTCACTAAGTCTGCGATCTTCACACCAATGAGAGAGACTGATCCTTTGGATAAACTTGCAAGAATGTACCTGAAGGAGGTGGTCACGAGACATGGAATACCTGTCTCAATCATTTGTGATCATAAAGTTATGCTTAAAGTTTCACCTTGGAAAGGGAGTACGTACGTTTTGGGCTAACGGAGGACGGGAGGAAGTTAAACCCCTAGGTAATTTATGTTGACCTTTCAAGGTTAGTTTAGAAAAGGTCGGAAGAGGTGCTTACAAGCTCGGTTCCTGAAGAGCTGAGCAGGAGTTCATAATACATTTCATGTGTCCAACCTGAAAAAGTGTCATGCCGACACATGCCAGTTGCAGTTCGTTTGGATGACTTATTTTGGGACGACAAACTCCATATTGTTGAGGAACTGGTAGAAATAGTGGGCCGTGAAGTTAAACGGCAAAAGCGAAGTCGGATCCCATTAGTCAAGGTTCGATGGAACTCCAAGAGAGGTCCTGAGTTCACGTGGGAACGTGAAGACCAATTCAAGAAGAAATATCTACACCTCTTCACCAAGACCACACCGTCGTCAAGTGCTGCATCATGAGCCTTGAGGACAAGGCTCGTTTAACGGGGGAAGTCTATAACACCCTGTGTTTTCAAGTCATTGACGACGTCGATAAATCTACTATTAAATTTTTAGTGTTGTACGCGTTTGCTTGCGATTTCATGAATTAAGTTTAAAATCGCGTAAGTTAAAAATTAGCGTTCAATGTAAACGGGCATCAAACAATTAAATGTTTACATCAAGCAAGGGTTAAGTAATTATTTTTAGGATAATTATTAACTTTGTTCATTTTATTTTTATCGGATAGGTAAAGTGTAAACGTTTCACGATAAATTGCGTTCAGGCACTTCCGGAACCACCAAAACTTTTCTTGCGCTCAACATATTCCCACATTTATAACCAATACCCATTATTACAAATTAATACATCACTTATATAACATAAAAACCGACATAGGTGAAGATTCAAAGAAAATATCATATTTGTGTCAAGATTGGTCTTTAACATCTTATCACCATTAAAGTGAAGCCATTACCTCCATGCTTACCATACCTAGACCCTATACCCTAAATCACTCATCATGTCTTGAATAGTGTTATTGACTAGCTTTTATACATATAAGTCTTGCACACCTAAAGAAAGATAACATAAACTTCATTTTACTTAGTAAAATTTCACACAACTCTCTCTTTTTGCTCTTACAAACCCACGACATCAAACACCCAACATACTCAATCCATACCTTGATTTTATAAGAGCATACACACCTATACACATCCATCCTAAGATATTCTAAGGTGTTTCCAAGCATTGAATAACCATTCAGTGTTGAAGCATAAGAGAAACTAGAGTTTTTAAGGAAAACAAAGGTTGTTTTCAAGTAAGGATTTAAACCACAAGGGTGTGGTTTATTTTTCATTGATCATCATCATCATACACCATAAGGTCATCTAGAACCCTTTACGTTCTTTTAATATTCATTTTATGCATATGTTAGTTCTATTGTAGCTTAAATCACCATTAGGACTTTTAAACATGTAAAAATAAGTTTTGAGCGTGTTTTGAAAACAATATAAATGAGCAGAAAGTTGGGCACGCCAAACGAGGATCGAGTTTTCATAAAATCTGAATTCAGGCTTTGAAATATGATAGAGTTATCCGAGACGATCGTTTCGATATATGGTAGAGCTTCTAACTCTTAATAACGAAAAAGTTAGAGCGAAAACGAGATATATATTCGAGGTATGAAAATCCAGCATTTGTTAAGTTAGTGGTTGCTGTTAGGATTTTAAGATGGTATTTCCGGCACTTTCGAGTCCGTTTCGGCCTTCGGCCGAAACATGAAAGTCGTTGGAGGTCGGATTTTTTACTTCACGGCGAGTTCTTTAAGTCTAAAAGCGAGTGATAACGGGTCGTAAGGCGGGGGCAAAAATCTGGCTTTTTGGTAATTGATACACTACACTTCATCAGATCTGATGCGAGTGCTTTTTCGCCCATTTCGGTCGAGTTTCGGGTCTCGGACATAACTAGAAAGTTGTTCAAAATACCGTTTCACATAAATTCTCTTTAGAACCCGAGTCATGAAAATGTGATTTAGTTGGTCATTATAGTCGGGTCAGACTTAGAAAATAAACTAATATACTACCAGTAGTAACAACACTACCAGTAGTAACAACACTACCAGTAGTAACAACACTACCAGTAGTAACAACACTACCAGTAGTAACCACAACACTACCAGTAGTAACAACACTTACCAGAGTGTATCAAACACTACCAGAGAGTAACTATACCTACCTGGGAACAATTATAATTACATTATTCTGATATTATATAATTGGTTTTACAATTATAAATATGTTTTCACTCAAACATTTAGATGGTGATTGAGCTATATAGAATTATACATGGTTATCAAAGTGCTATAATACTAGGGAGTTTCATAATGAGGCCTCTTCGGATGGCGTATCGACGAGTTGTTGGATTTACGATTTAAAGTGTCCTAACTCCTCGTACGTCATGTCATGACCTCTTAAATTATGATAGCCCGAACGATAGTACGATGTAACAACTATAAGATTATATTCAAGTACTCAGTACTTACGACCTATGATAATTTAGGTTGCATTCGATCTTTTACGTGACGCTTTATCTGCGATATTTGGATTATCAGAATCAAGAGTGAGTCATAGGCCCTACATTTTTTCGATTAATGATTTAAAAAAACTTATGGGGTGGAACATGCTTTGTTTTACAAATTGGACGCAAGTATTGATTACATGTTTGCCTAAGTAGCGATAACCCAGTTAAGCCCATTATCATGAACTGTCAATTGCATAGATGTAGTTGGGAATTACATTATGTGAGCGCGAATGTTATTTAATAGATCTATTTGGGAAACGACCTCCCCGTTCGGGTGACTAAGCTGATCATCGGGATCGATCGTTATATAGCATGATCGATCAGGGATGTTTCAGGTATTTAAATACATCATTGCTGCGGGCTGAGTAGCAATATTATGCGCACAAGTACTGTTCGAGCTTCAGTGTCATGAGGCTTAGTGAAATGTATTAGTTTTGTGATGTCCGGCCATGTGTTGCATTATACGGAAAAGTTCTTGCGGTCCTGCATAATTTATGATTATTCAAAACCTATGAATTCACCAACACTATTGTTGAAGTTTTAAGCAATGTTTTAGGAGGTCAATAGGCATTGGATCCAGGGATGACATTGGGTTACAATTTGGATTGCACGCTTATAAAGATTTAGTTTGCATCATATTTTGGGAAATGTTATTGTAACTTTTGGTAATATTCAACAATGAACAAGTAAAGCTATATGCTTTTGTATTAAGTCTTTCAATTAAATCCAATGTATCATTTTAAACGACTTTTTGTGTCGTTCTTATATATCTTGTGCTATTGATCTTGAAGTAACACGCCCCGGACCCTTATTCTGCTGCGACCCAATTTGTGGGTGTTACAATAAGTGTGGGGGTAAAACCTGATATTTTTAAACATTAAGGCCAACGTTCCATTCTAAGTGTGGGGGGATTTCTATCGAAATGTGATCATACCTATGCTTATATGTGTTCCCACGCAACCCCATTTTGACCAAAATTTTAAATTTTTTATTGTTTTATTATGATATATATATATATAATGAAAAAAAAATAGAAAAAAAAATGATGAAAATATTAAAGTATAGGAATAAGTAGGCCCGTAGAACTAGGTGGCTTTTGACTTGACCGAGTTTTAAACTCTATCTTTCCCCTTAGCTTTCGAGACTAAGCGTTTGCTAAATTTAAATTTTTTACAAAGAATGAAAAATGATAGAGCTAGATATAAGTTTGATGCTAAGCGTGGAGTAGTTAGAACTCTTTAGAGCTCATAGAGGTTAATTGTGGCTTTTTGCTCCCACCAGCTTAATAAACGTTATATAATTGTTAAATAAATAAAGTTGCTTTAGGTTTTTGCGATTCTTAGTTTAAATCACTTCGTAGAGATTCCTTCTGGTGAAAGTAAGGTACACATCGAGGTTTTGTCAGTGTTGTGGGGAAATAGACTCTTGGACCATGGTCGGCTTGCATACCGATGTGGCAGTTGTTAAAAGACCACATGACTTGAAATTTGGCTAATAATAATAATTATGTAATAAACCGAAGCCGAAATAAGACTTCTGGATCATGGTCGGCTCACATACCGATGTGACAGTCGTTTAAAGGGTAGAGGAAAGAATGATAATAAAAACTAAGGGTTGATAAAAGTTTGCTGCATCTTGCCGGCTCACAACCGATGTTGCAGCCTTCAAAATAAGACACATAGTTATAATAATCCGAGACTGATAAAAGTTTGCTGCATCTTGCCGGCTCACAACCGATGTTGCAGCCTTCTAAAAGGTCAAGGAAATTACCGAGGTCAAAATATGTTTGCTGCATCTTGTCGGCTCACAACCGATGTTACAGCCTTCTAAAGGACCGAGGTTTAATAATATTGCAATAATAATAAGTATAAAGCCAAATTTCGACTCCGGGGTTATCTAAATAAAGCCTTCGTCTCTGGACTCGTAGTTGAGTTGTTGCGGATGAAATAAAAAGGATAACCCTAAATCATGCGAAATTAGAACCTTAATGTGGACCTTATTCTCACCATATCGTCTCTTTAGGAAAGGATTTCAAACTAATTGTGGTCTAAACCGAGATTACTTTATATTAATAAGGACATAATTTATTTATCATCAATAAAAATAATAATAAAATACTTAGAGGATTTAGGAATAATGAGAGCGAAAAGTTAAGTTTATACTTACACAATTAGCATTTATGAGTAGTGTTAGCATCTAATCTTATATTCAACTGTGATTTCGTTTTAAGCTTAGTTTGGGGATTGTGAAAATCAAGGATGATGAACTCCCGTTCTTAAAGCCTTTTAAATAATTTTATTTAATTGTTATCTTAGTTTTTATCTATTAATAAATAAATGGTTAAAACGGGGGCGCTTTCGAAATAAATGATTTTTGAACCTTCTTGATGGACCTTTTCTGTTATTGTTTGATTGTGAGGGGTCATAATTTAAAAGGAGATTTAATTATTTATTTCCGGGCGTGTTTTATTTACATTGTGTGTGGGACCAGCAATGGCTTAGTGTGGGGGAATTTGATGTGCGCTAAAACACACATCATTTGTACCCCAAAAAATGCTAATAAACAGACTAAAACACTAAAATATGGATAAATATGTTGGAAATATGTTTGTATTGTGTTTTTATGTCTTACAGGTACAAAGGATTGAAAACAAAGCAAAAACGGTAATTTTCGGGTGACTTTCAACAACGTTTTTACGTTTATCGAGGTTTAAACAAAGTCGTTAATATTCCTCGATCACACCATTAGAAAGAGCACGAAATTACGAGTCCAACGGTACCGGCCTTTCATATGTGAACCTTTTTATTTTGACCCTTTTTTGCCTTAGTTCGAACCTTTGATACTGTAGGATCCCGTTAACACTTCACTTCATACAATCGATCACGAAATCGGAACTAGAAATGAGAAAGAAAGAGTTGTTCTAGAGAGAGAAACTAGAGAGAGAGATGAGAGAAAAGAGAAAAGATATTATTTAGATATTTTGAACAACTTACTTTTCCAAGTGGAAAAGTTCCTTATATACCCCGACACTTAAAAGTGACGCGCGAGATATTTAACTAGGACCCGGGCTCGGGTTTTGCTTGGGATTAAACCCAAAACATATACAATATTAGATTATCTATCGAGCCCGATTCCCGATACTTTCCTATTACAACATTAACTAATTGATTGACCGAGACTTAAATACATAATGAACGAACTTCATGTTCGACTCAATATTTTGAGGCTAACAATCTCCCCCGAAGTGAGTTCATTGATGACACTCCTTCATGAGATCAATGAGATTGCTTTTGTCGTTAAGCTCATGTGGTCTTGGTCTTTCTCTTTGTTATTTGTTGTAGGCTTGTTCCTTCATGCTTTGCGATCTTGACTTTGAGCCTTTGTCATTGTCTTTATCGTCTTTGCCATCTTGCGAACTTATGTCTTTGACCAACATGCTCATACTTTTTCATTATCTTGAAAGCTTCAAATCAGAGTTAGCGGAAGTCTTTGTCTTTTGATCTTGAGCTTTCTAGATAGTATGTCTTTGTAGATTGAGCATTTGAATGGGATTGAGGTTGCCGTTACCACCGTTTGACCTGCAGGTTTACGTTAGTGATAAACGAGAAAATTGATTTGAAAATCAATCGACGTGTCACTCGTTAAAGAGTTTTTTTTGTAACACATCGAGAGTGTCATGTTTTTATCAAAATTCATCAACCGTCAATTCATTTACTGGACCAAATCGATATCCAGTTGTCACAAGTTTGATTCATATAGAATCTCGCAAGTCACCTACCAAGAGCTTGTTTGATGCTGGCTCAAGCAGGATTTCCATCTTCATTGTGAATACATTAGTATCACTCGGATGTTCTGGCAAATATCACAATGATATTGCGTAGGACTCTTGTTAACAGCTTGTGAACTTGATGATGTTCAACAAGTGTTTGAAATGGAATGTGTCCTAACAAGATTTTTATTGATCTCTTGGCTCTAGACTCGATTAGTGCATTTTGGTTACTCACCAATTTTTTTTTAGTACTCGGAGCGCTGGCTCGTCATATTGCACCTATTTCAAATATCAACAATCTCGGAGTGTGATGTCAATTGATAAAGTTTGTGTATCTCCGTGACAAATGAGACAAGTTTCTGTTGAGAGAAACCCGAATGGCTGAGAAGGGTTGTGCATTGCATCACTGGGTCCATGATGTCGTTTTCAATGTCAGCAATCAACTTGTGATTCTGACAGCATATGTATTGACCCGGTTTCTGCCTTAAGTTGTGTGGAGGGCTTCTTTGTTTACACCCTTTATCCATACATTTCTTTTTAATTCTTCAATGCCTTCAATGCTTACCAAGATGTCATTACTAACACCTTGTTGTGATTGTTCCAGTGTTAACTCAATCTTAGTCAGCATTATTCCCATATACATTCATCTCCAATCATACCTAAGGACTGCTATTTCTAACTTTGGATTATCCTTGGGTAGATCCTCCGGTTCTGGTTGGATCATAGGATTGATTCCTAACCTAACCACCTTATGACTTCAGAATCGTCGTGAAATTAAGATGTTGTTGGGTATAAGATCGAACCATAAAACCTTTTCTTCAGCACATTGAGTCGAATAGATCATATTCATATTTTAAATACATTTTCTCCCCTTATTTTAAATAATAAACACTTAGTTTTTGAAATACCTTGTGATTAAAATATGTCTTGAAAATCGTGGAGAGAAAATATTTTATTTAGCATGAATGGTTGGAACATTTTGATAATGTTTTGAATACATAAGAGTTGGTGTTGTTGATGTATCATGAAACATTAAAACTTTATTTTCGAAAAACTCCCCCTCAAAAATAGGACCAATTGAGAAATTGTTGTCTTTTGAAAATATTTGAGGGATGGAGTGTTGAACACACAATTTTGAAAGATTATGAATTGTCATCGAGAAATTCTTGAAAAATCATGTTCAACTTTTTGAAAAACCAAATGTTAGAGGACTTCTCTTCTAACGGTAAGGGTAAGCGCACTGATACGTACACTATCCTTTTTCTTGAGCTAAAAACATTGAATGTCTTGTAAGAACAGCTCAAGACCGAGAAACGTTAATTTTCTCGTTGTGAGGATAAGTTATAAACCTTCCTTTATTTGAAGTCCGGGTTATGTACTGATATTTGCACATAAGCCATCTAGAAAATTAGAAATGACATGTTTTGAAACTATTTGAAAACTCTCGCTCGAACTTCATTTACACGCCCGTGTCAATGTTAATCAACATTTCTAAGCACGTAAATGTTATCGATTCCAAGAGACATGTCGAGAAGATTATTTTTGGAAAAAAATTCTATTTTTCTAATTTTGTATTTATTTACTTGTTGTCCTCAGCATTGCTATATGATGGTAGAATAGTAATTCCAACTCTTGTCGTGATGTAGTTGTCTTGTTTGCTTAAGGAACAACTTTTGGAACCAGCTTTGAACTTGACTGTTCATAGCTGTGGACTTGAATTCTGAGTTCTGAACGGTTATGATCAGAAGTCATTTGATGAAGAACGAGGCCTGAACTGATGTGAATAAACGTCATTTGAACATTGAGGAACGGGGCCTGAAGTGTTATTTTCAGCAGACGCCATTTTTAAGAACAGCTCATCTTTTGTGAAACCATTATGGCACTGGTTTCTTAGATATCAACATTTTTAGCAACCACACTCTGAGATTTTCCTGCTTTGCATTGTATAGTGCATCTGCATTTAAGTCAATTCTTTGTTGCTTTTGACATTGAATGATGTACCTGCACTTAAACCCAGAGTTTGTTTGCATGCATGAATATGAGGGATATCTACTAGTGAACCATGCGTGGGTTCACTGTCAACCTTGCCCGTGCAAGAGTTGAATAACTTTCCTGTGGGAACCCACCTAAGACGAACATTACTAAAGATTCTACCCGTTGGTTTCCATTTAAGACTAGGTCTAGAAGGTGTCGTTTGTGTCCATTTGTATTCTAATGGACATTTCTTTTCTATCCACCATTTCCATGCCTTATTTGTATTCTCATACAACTCCTTAAAGTAACTTTTAGGTTTCTGAATAGTGGTATCTGATGCAACTGTTTTCTTAGGCTTCTTAGTTTTAGCGTTTACGTCATTCAAGTATTTAGAAACACAAGCATCATGATTAAAATTAAACACACATTTTCCACATTCAACACAAACAGCATTCACATTCAAAGTTCTGGAATTTGAACTTTCATTATTCTTAGAAATACTAGAAATCCTATGGTGGTCTTCTACTTCCTTCTTTGTAAACTTCACTTGACTATTGTTTGGCATGACCTTATCTTTAACTTGATAGCTCTTAAGCAGTGGTTTGCTAACACTAGTAGAGTGATTTACTCCTATAGATGTAGACACGTGAGAATTAGTATTCCTAGAAGCATGAGGTAACTGAGGTTCTCTGTTTTGTGTTGTGCTAGTGGCAATTCTATACATTCCTGGTGTAA
>BQNB010106682.1:0-23338 GCA_026074375.1 Tanacetum coccineum | reverse complement strand
CTATATATAGACCTATTGGTCTTTTGATTAATAACACACTTTTCATTCTCTCAAACTTGTGTTCACAACAGTGGATGTTTTTTGTGGATGTAACAAAACTCTTTATTAAAAGGCAGGATTGCTGCCATTAATGTTTGCCATTAAATCACTGCCATTAATGCTTGGTTTTACCCGGGTCCGACCCGGCTGCTTTCGGCCGGTTCCGGCGGGTTGACCAAGTCCGACCCTTTTATTTTATTAAAATACTACTTACCAGCCCGATATACTACGTGTTTCAAGCCTAATATACTACGTGTTTCCTTCTCGACCGTTTTAACTCTGCATTCTTCTCACAACTCACCTCACCTCTCTCTCTCTAAAAACACACACAACCACAGGATACTCATAAATCTGTTTGTCAATTTCTTTTTTTCTTGATCTCACAGACCTTTTTCTTCAAGATTTGATAGTGGTTCGTATCCATTCAGTAGCAGTAGCAGGTGTGATTTAATGTTAGGGTTTTTTTATCTAGATAATTGATTTTTCCTAATTGATTTGGGGGTTTGATTTGTGTTGCGTTAATAATGTTATGATCGTATTCGATTATTGATTTAAGGTGTTATGTGTCAGGGGGCTACACCGATTGTTGATAACCGCAGAGATATTAGGAAGTTTAACAAATGGTCAAACAACGACGTTCAGGTAATTATTTCATATATTATGTTATATCGAATAAGATTAATGTATTATTTACATGTGATATACTGTATGTTCTTTTTCTTTATTATTCCTTATGGTTGTTTAATTTTGTTTTTGGAATGTATACTACTCAATGCAAGTTGTTGTTATGTTCATATTTGTTAAAAATGTTGTGTTGGGTATTTTTCGACTAATCAAACTCAAATTTGTGTTTCTCTTTCTTCAAATTTTGAAAATTTATTTTGTTATCAATTGTTGTTTGCCTTTGGTAAAATAAATAAGTAAGCTTGAAACCGCACCACTTTTACCTTTGTGTTTGTCTCTACATTTAAGGTTTGTTTGGCTATGGCTGCTACTTTTTTGCAAGTATAAGTCCTTAAACCGCACCACTTTTTTGCAAACGTGCAGCTTTAAGGTCTGTTTGGCTATGGCTGCTACTTATAGTTTTGTCCTGCGACGACGAGGATCACACGAAAGCTTTTTAACTAGAAGGTTTAGCCTCGCTACTTCGCTTGCAAAGCTACCTGTCAAGGTCAGTATCAAATTAGCTTACACATATTTCATATTCAATTGAAAGTCATTCTCGAACTATTATTTATTATTCTTTACGCTATTAGGTGGGGACAGGAAGATTGATGGTATACTGTATCTATAAAATGAAAATCCAAAATTTGAAGTTGAAGGAGATGGGTGTGGCTCTACTAAGTGAAATGAATGTGGGTGTATCAGATGAAGACATTGAAGCTATCGTAGACAAGGTAACACTCATGCTTTTAAAGCTTTAGCTATAACTTTACAATCTTTAAGTTTTGACATTTTATTCATGATCTTTCGTCTTGTATCTTTGACTGTTTCCTATTCTGTTTGATCAGAAAATTTCGGACGCAACTCTATACGGGAATGGAAAGATTGTTTAGTAGAGTGGAAGATATTCATCTCGAAGAATCCAAATATCCTCAAGAACAACATGACTCTTCCCTGTATTTTCATCTCAAGAATCACATACAATTCAGGTTCAGCTGAACTTTCGTGATGAAGTGTAGCTAACTTTGACTATTTTTATGCCATTTACATTTCAGCCTTTTGATTATTTTTATGCTATTTATATTTTAGGCTTCTTGCTATCTCGTTGTACCCTTCCCAATTGAGAAAGCTCCTACTAAAAAGATCATTGACTTCAATGGACTTTTTAATAAGAAAAATGGTGGACAATGAATTAGGTTCAGGCTGCGGATGAAAAGTATATGAAACTCAAATCAGCTCCATACCTTTCCAACAGGTAAACCCATAGCAAAACTTAGAATTTCTTTTTGCCATAAAACTAATCTAGATAGACAAGAAGTCCATTAAAAAACCTATATAGCCCGAAGTCTAAAACTAGCAGCAGTGTGGACAATGTCATTAAATTGTTCAGGTAAACCAGAAAGGCACAAATAGGCAATACCAAATTTGGAATATAGTCATAAGTACTTATCCTGAGACTTTTGAATCCAAATAGTGCAGGACGTTATAAGTCCATACGAAGCAGGACAGACTGTTGTTTTGATACATTTATAGTGTGTTTGAGATGTTTGTGGCAGTTGCCGAGAGTCTGATGGTGAGGGTTCATAAGGAATCCGGGCTGCTATGAAAGAACACATACACAAACTATCAAGGTATATTAATCTATGCATAAACTTTATTAACATTATATTTGGTACTGAATCAGTATAGTAACTATCCTATTTCAATAGATAACAATGGTTATTCAAACCGTGCTCAAAGTGGTGGCCAGGGGGAATGCTGACTATCATGGGTAGACAGTATGCATAATCAGTAAGGCTCTTGAAACTGTATCACTATAGATGGCATAATGGGCATGTTAGCATGTGTTCAAGTCACTTATACGCTTTATCCCTGAAATTAATGGTATATCTACGACCCTCGAATAAAGCTTTTTTTCTTAATCCCAAAAAACTGGAACGCCATGTTTGGTGTAAGGCTCATCGTTCATTCCTTTAAGGCTAGCCACACACGGAACGTATTTGCAACCATAGTGGCTGTCTCAAGTTGGTCACGGAAACGCAGATCTGCAGCTTATCTTTTCGACATCAGAATGTTGTATTCCTAACCTTACGGGACTCTATGACGGAGGTAATCTGAGTTCTCCATAGTTTTTTATTTGTTTATGACTGTTAATAGCTTTACTTTAATAATTGGGGTGCTTTTTAATGATAAGCAAATGCTACGTCAGTTCTCATGTGGCTGCAGGAATTGTTGCAGACTCAAAATGCTTAACGTGGTCATGCGACACCGTACGAAATGAGAAGGCCGCTGAAAATCGTCCTTCTAGCTCTGCGTCTTTAGAAGGTGAATACTTTTGTTGCCACACAAATCATTGACGCCGAAACAGATGCAAGAAGACAACAAGTTCTAAATCGCGCTAGCATTTTCACCATTGAAATTCGTTCTTCCAACCCCGCATCTCAGGAAGGTAAATACTTTTCTTCTGCTGATTATTTCTTGGATCCTACTTTCTGTATTACTTGTTGCCTTATGCTACATTATTGGTTCTAAATACGCTTCTTTCTCTTTTTCTATTCTTGACAGTAACGACCATCTGTGACCCGCCCTCTTTCAACAACAGCAGTCGAAAACGATCATTTACGGACAGTTTGTCAACATCAAATACACCAATCACTTTTTCCAATACAGATACGAGAAGACAACACGTTTCGAACCGCGCAAGCAATTCTGCGGCTAAAAATTGTACCTCCAGCTCTGCGTATCAGGAAGGTTGATACTTTTCTTAAAAACTACTATGTCAACAACAATAATTAACAGAAATTAACAACTTTTTGACTAAAAAAATAGGTACAATTTCAAAGCCACAACTACAGACACAACCGCAGACGGACAATTCACGCTCTTCACACCAGCCGGCCACCAAGCTACTGGCCATCTATCCTCAGAACTGGCATAAAAATAAAAATACGCAGACCCACGTCAGATAATAACTAAAATATTGAATATCAAAGGCAGAAAACACGTGTTCCGAATCCATTTCAGTTCCTCCACATAGGACCAAGTAGCAGTGAAAAGCACATCCCAGGTACTAACTGTTGCTATCACACCATCTTTACACCACCTTAGTTGTTCCCAACCCATCCCTGATTTTATAAATTATAATATGTGTTGTTCTTTGTGCCTACATACTCAATATATATACTTAATAAGCCTAACATGTGCCCAACAGTCATTATTAGGAGGTAAGAAATATAGAAAATCCCTTCTCCTCATCACATCATCTATATAAAACTGGGCGGGTCGCGTAAAGGGTCAATATGGGCGTCGATCCACAAACTTTTGTCCCTCAACAGGTTGTATGCATTTATATAAACTTTAGGCAAATTTCGACCATCCTGACACACTCTCTTATGTTAGCACGATATAGTTAAGTTTATTTAGGCTCTGGACTAAAAATGTTATGATGTGTGAAAAGTTGAAGTTGAAGTAAACATTCCTGTTAATGGAGTTTAAAACTTTGTTATATTTGGTTTCATTGTGTTTCCTGATTTTGCTTTAGACGAAAGTGATACACCTCTTTCCAGACTCAAAATTTGACCATTATTTAAAACTTTTACTTGTACGCTTGACCGGGAATAACATTGTGACATTCCTCATTATACTTTTTAAAATACATTAAAATTAGACCATTTAATGTTTCATTATCACAAATTGGACTTCATAAGCTTTCCAACGATATAAGGAACTCGTTCTAACTCCTTACGGTTCAAAAGTTACGTCAAAAACAAAATTCGGAAAACATCAGCCCCAGCCCAGTCGGGCGGCTGGAGGCTCGCTGGTGGCCATCCGGGCAGCTGGGAAGCCGTGCCGGGCGGCTGGAGTCTCCATAGAAGATACCAAACTCATTTTAGACTTTATTTATGAAAAACTAACTTCCCGGACTCGACAATAGGTGAAACTTTCCATAATTCCTTAATACATCATATTACAACATTATCATAAACCTTTGCAGTCTAATTGACCCAAAACATATAGTTTACGGGATTTACCAAACACCCCGTTTTGACCCGTTTACGTTCTCTATTGACCCATTTACCTTCATTCATTTGCAAGACCTTACAAAGGACATTGACACTTGACACTTACAAACCATTTTACTTCACTTGGGGGTTCAACATCGGTTCGAGCTTGGTATCTAGTAATAAGCTCTATGCATAAGTTCAATTATATCTATTCCTTGCCTCCACATTAAACTTCTTACCAAACTCTTTACTTCCTTTGCTTGCACCAAAAAAACATTATACAACTAAACCGTAAGCATTACGCTTAGTAAGTAAACGGTAATAACATGACATTACACATCATTCTATCACATATTCATCAATATCATTCACTAGTAGTCCATAGGACTACATTCATCATTATCAATGACATTACACATTAAACATTATTTCACATCATACAAATCATCACATACCTTAAATGGGTCAACTTAGACTTGACCTTTACCTTGGCTAGCTTGACCAAATTAGCTTTTAATCTATTATTAATCCAAGCTTATTAACCAAAACTTACTAAACTTTCATAGCATCATCCACATAACACACTTATGATGAAATCAATATAATAACACATTATGACTAGTTTACTTACCTTGAATCCAAGCCAAGGACATCAATAACACCATCATCATCATCATTCCATGCTATCATTCCTAAACCACAATTATACATATTAAGAGACTTCATAATATGGGTTCATACAACCTATAACTTCCCAATTTCATCCTTAATCATCATATGATCATATCTTGATCATATGATGAAATCCCCAATTTCCTTACACTTATTCATCAATTAACCTTAAGCCATGCCATTAGACATCTTGATTCTTGTTTAGAACCATAATTACCCAAAACCCTTAATTTGGGTATTGAACCGTAACTCTTAATTCATCAATTATCAATAATTAAAGGTTACTTACATTGTAAGATCGTTGCTAGGGACCTATCTCTTGAATTGGGACACTTAAGCATCATCATGGATCATCATGTTTTTCTTGTTCTCCCTCCCTTTTCTCTTTTAGCTCGACACTCACACACATACAAGACCAAAATAGAGAAGTCTGGAATGCTAGGGAAATTTCTAGGATATATATTAGTTGGCACTTTGACCAATTGGCACATTAGGTCCCTTAAGTCTTATTTCCCCTTTCATATCTTTGAATGTACATCTTATTCTAAGGTAGGCTTTCTTCTCTTTTACATGAACCAATAAAAAGCAGTGTACTAGAAACTTATCCCGCTTCTTTCAAATGCACCCTCACTTCATCGTCACAGAACTAGATAGGTTTAAGCCTTCATACTAATAATAAATTTGCTATAAGTTTTACCGTATTTATGAGAACTTTATCGAAAAGTATATTGAAGGTCTTTGTTTAGTTTTTGGCGAAGGAAAAAATGGCCAAATAAACTGCAAGATACACTGTTAGGATTTGCTTAAACCGACTTTGAATTGATACCTAATGTTGATAGTAAATGCAACACGGAAAACTGTTATATTACTTATGAACATATCTCAACTTCGTATTTGACTAAATTCTTTGACACTAATGTTTGTTTTCCTATGTCTTTCTAAACGTTTTTTTAAGCAGTCGCCTTAGCACCTGAAGATCCTTTATGAGCTCAGGCGTGAGTGTAGGAGCAACCATATCAAACCTATATGGATTCAGGGGCACAACTAAAAAACACTTGGTTTATATAGATTCATAGAAACACTTAATTTTTATTAATTTATCAATTACATCATTGAATCATTGATACTTTACTGTTTTATACTCCTTTTGTAATTTGTGTATCTCTTCTAGGTTATGCATGCGGTTGTTCTTTACCAAGTAGAAAAGACTAAAGAAGGTATGCTGAATAAACTGTGCAATTCTGTAAAGTTAGAACTGCAATGGTCAATCAGCAATCTACATCTTCGATTAAACGATTGAAGAATAAAGAGGATGTAGGCAAGTTACTAGGCACTTGAACTCGGATCAACCACCCTTTTACATGATGTAAATCTCAGATTCTTCATCTTAAACTGCTTATATATATTGGAGATGTTTGAAATTGATTTTGAAAAGTGTTACTGTAAGGGTTGCTGAAAATTGTATCAAGACTTTAGCATAAAGCTACTTAACAACAGTTTTAGAAAACCCATTTTTTATCTTTTCTAAATTATCGCTGGATTAAACAAATGATTAGTTGTTTACTGATATCTTATGAGGTTCATGTTATTCACCTGCTAAATTTCGATTAAGAAAACCTGTGTTAGTACATGTATGTCGATTTTTTTATATCCCCGCGTTTCGCAGCGGAGCGCAGGTTGAAAACTTAGTTACGATAAAAAAGGAGCACAATTATGTATACTTTTTTAAAATCTTTTTGGTGTATTTAGTAGTGCCCTCTAACAATTGGGCTTGGCTCTAACAATTGGGCTTGAGCCTAAACTAAAATAAATGCAAATACAAATTCACTGCTTTTTAAAGTGTGCTTAGTAGTTTTCATGTCATGAGGTTATGAGTTTTTGTTACTTCAACTGACACAAAATTACCGCTCAAGAACATTTGAGTTAATCTTTAAAAAAGGATTAACAAGAAAAGATTGGTGTTTTGGTGTTGTATAGAAGACAACATGAACAAATGAATACTTGCTTATAATTTAATCTCGAATTGAAGATAAATGCAGGCAAAGGTTGGATGTTGGAGGTTAGGGGCGTTTTATGTATTTGTGACCTTTTAAGTATTGCATATAAATAAAATTAAAAGAAGATATATCAACAAGATCCGCTGTAGTACAAATCTCAATCAAAGCATGATTCGGCTCCCTTAACCCGGAGTCCCAGGTTCGAGTCCTGGCAGCGGATAATTTTTTTTTAAGCTAAAATGCATGTTTTAAATACATTACTGTATTTGTTTATGCTTAAACCAATTGGAATGTGTAACATTTGCTTTTAAGTTTTAATCATCTATATATTTACTAGTGAAAAAGGAATTAAATATACAGGTTTTAAACATGTATATTTAGCAAAAAAGGAAACGGGTGCTTGAAAAGGGTTTAAGTTTTGGACATAAAACTATTTGTGGGTCAGCCAAACCTGGGCGACTTGTTTTGATCCATCACCCAACTGCACAACCCGAACCGGCCATCATGCCGAATCTACCAAAAAATGACCAGTGTTAGCTGTCCAGCCTTGTTCTGGTGAGCAAAGTTGAGTTGTGTTGTTGTCAAGTAAACAAGGTTTTTTGATTTTTTTCATTTGGCTCAATCTAAAAGCTTGTTTTTATATTATATTAAATGGCAGTCTTCCAACTTTTCTTTAGCCTATGACTCAAAAATGCTTCCTTTGCAATAAGAAAATATATTGACGGTGTGTGCCCCAAAATCATTTACATCTTATTTTGTGAATTTTCGTTCATTTTTATGTCAGTACATGACAAAACAGAAATTTAAACAAGCACGAGGCAGAATTCTACTTCCAACTATATCTCTATATATACATTGATCTCTTGGCATTGCAAAAACAACCAAACAAGTCTCAAGTCAAGTTCCATTGATCATTTGATAATAAATTAAGAATGGCATCAAACCTTAAAACCATCATGTTTCTTGCACTTGTATGTGCCACTCTCAACATATCGACAGCCGGAGATGCCGATATCCTAACAGATTTTATCGTGCCTGCAAATTTACAAGGCCCACTTGATGGAAACTTCTTCACATTCACTGGAATGAGGTCTCTTGTCGGCAAACCTTTCCCAATAACTTTTAAGGTGTCGAAAGCAAGCATGGCTGAATTTCCTGCTCTTAACGGTCAAAGTGTTTCTTATGCAGTTCTTCAATTCCCAACAGGAACAGTCAACCCACCCCACACTCATCCACGTGCATCTGAGCTATTGTTTGTTCTTTCAGGTTCTTTAGAGGTTGGATTTGTTGACACGACTAATAAGCTATTTACACAAACATTGCAAGAAGGTGATATCTTTGTGTTCCCCAAAGGTCTCGTTCACTTTCAGTTTAACAATGATGCTAAGAATCCAGTTGTGGCTCTTTCGGCGTTTGGCAGTGCTAACGCTGGGACTGTGTCTGTCCCAAATTCGGTTTTTAATTCAACTATTGATAGCAATATCTTGGCTTTGTCGTTCAAAACTGATGTTGCCACCATTCAGAAGATTAAAGCTGGTCTCTCTGGCTAAATTTAGGTCTTAGTGAAGAATTTGTGCTTATGTTTCTGAACGCCATTATTATTATATTCATGATTTGGTGAATAAATTACGCATTGAAATAATAGACATTACTAAAAAAGTTATTTATTTCACTTTCTGCATATATACTTGTTCATATAATTACCTCCTGTTGTTACCAAATGATGGAAATAGTTTTGTCAACAATGAGACTATTCATTGTTTTACTTCTAAACTAATATAATGTTTATAGGAAAATAAAATTCTAACTCCTGTCTGATGGTAAACAGTCAAAGTGCACCTTTTACATGATTAACAACTAAGATTTATATTAATCAAAACAGCTCTTGGAACAACCATTCAAAAGGAACATCATAAGTCATCCATTCGATATCCATATGTCAAAGAGTGAGATCTAAATACATAAAAAATACAAAAACTATTGAAGCCATGGATTTATTTAAGTGCAGGGATTGAAAATACAGGTTTAAAGTGATTTAGTCTGCACAAGGTGGAAAAAACAAGGCAGACAGGCTTCAGTCAATAACCTTGATATGCCAAAACACGAATTTTGTACGTTTACTTCATCGGTTGACAAAACACGAATTTTGTTTATGTTCTTCGTAAGATTTAATGCTATTCAAATACTAAATACATACAAAAAAATGACATGACGGTACCATCATATCACTAACTCGAGACTGAACTAACCAGGCACATGAAAAACAAAACCAAGACAACAGATCACAGTTGTTTCTTTGTAGGCTCAGATCATTATACAGCATCAAAGAACACACAAGTATATGCTCCTTCGACAACTAAACTCTTGGTCACCAACAACAAGCCCAATCGACATTTCCTATGCTAATAAAACAATTAGTATAAATAAAAACTACCTTGAATAATCAACATCAACATAACTCAAAAACTTCCAATGGCATCCATTAACTCTCTTTTGTGCATATCATTGGTTTCTTTTCTTCTGGTTCAAGTAGCAGTCTCTACTGACCCCGACATCCTAACTGACTACGTACTACCACCAAACACAACTGTCACAGACCCAAACTATTTCACATACACAGGTGTGAGATCAATAGTTAATGCCACCTACCCAACTAATTTGCAATCACAGGTGAGCTGAGAACTCAATAGTACAATGCCCAGTAACCTACGCCAACTAAGTTTCAACAAGTCTATAGAGGTAAAAGCACATTAAATTTTAGTCTTCCGCGGGCCTCCTTGGGTCAAAGTTTTTCCTATCTATTACTGCGAGTTCCCTGACAGGGTCCCAATACTTCCGATTCAATCTTACAAGCCCACCGTTCTCTGCTGAGACTATCAATTTGTAGGATCCACAGGTTCATTACAAGTTGGGTTTGTTGATACAGAAAAATACACTTTTTCAACCAGCTAAACACTCGAACTGGTAGAATCATGTTTAGTTGTTTCCTAAAGGACTTAGTTCATTTTCAGTAAAACTCTAATAATTACTGAACCGCTTTCGGCTGTACGGCTTTTGGACAGTCAAGTGCAGGGACTCAGTCAATTGCATAATATGTTTTTAATAGTACTCATTTATGAGGGGTCTTAGGCTGAGATCGTTCAACAATGGTTCGGAATGTTAGTGAACATATCGAATCTGGGCTCAAGGGTCTGAACAACTTTTTAGTTTCATAACCTTAGACTGTCTACTTTGCGTGTTGATAAGACTTTTGCTGATATATGAAAATAACTGTTACAATGATAACTGCCTAGTGCCAATGCTACCTTCAATTCGTACCAAGAACCAAAAGGGCGTTTCGAGATGTGAATTGCGGCACAGCATGTCTGCAATACTTGGTACTCAGCCGGTGCCCTGCCGGTTATGGTGATTTGACATTTGCTTATATGCACATAAACGTTCTTTGTAACAGTTATGATGTGTAGGGTAAGAATAAATAGGAAAATCTTTGTATCTTTATAGCCACACCCAGCCAACTTCATCTGCCATGAGGATGTAAATACAGGAGGTGGATAGTCTGCAGGTACATCTTTAACAATTGTAACAGCATCTTCATAATATCCCTGCATGCTTCATATTCAATCTTCCTTCTGCATTAAATTTTATAGAATTAAAGGAGACTCTTTGAGTATGTTGTATGCATTAGACTTGCGTACTCTTAGTTGTGAGTCTTGAACCCCCTAATCATGACTATTGCACATTAAATTAGAGGGCTCAATCGTAGTATAAATAGATGTATGATATTGAATTTTCTAGAATAATAAATTATTAAATGATAATTAGATTTAAAGTCTATTCACATGTATATATGTTTAATGTTTATAGGTTACACAATATATTCAACTAAATAAGACTTACTTTCACTCATTGCAATAATTTTCTGTTATACATGGCCTTGAAGAATTGATCAGTTTGCACTAGCGGAAGAAATGATTTGCTTTGTTTTCATTTGCTGCATTATGTTATTTGCATGTTTTCTTAGTGAAATGGTTGCTACGAAATGTGTGAAGTGTTTGGTAATTCTCTAATGACTCCAACTCTTTATAATATAGGGCAAAGGCCATAAATGACTAACTTATTTATCCCAATTTACTGCTGTTCCTAGTCACTCTATAAAGGTACACACCAAACAATGTATACAATTCAAATTTTTTTTTTTTTAACAAAATGAATAACTTCGGTTATATTTCTAACGATCGTTATTTTATTATGCATTCGTTAGTACCTTTACTAATACTTTATTTATTTCTAGATCTGGAACCGTCCCAAAACGACCCGGCTATATCACATTTTCACGGACTCGGTTCTACAGTAGATTGTTATGCGAATCAACGTTTTTCGGACAACTTTTAAGTTTTAAACCCGAGACCTGAATCTCAACAAAGAAAATGACAAAAGCCCTTAACGGGATCTGCTGGAACTTATTTATAATTTTTAATAAAACCGCATAAAACGAAATTATGACTTTCGTTTGACCCCCCGCAATCATGCGATGATTAAACTAACAAACCTCGTGGCAAAGTAAAATGTCATTCCGAACAACTTTCATGTTTCGCCGGAAGGCTATAACGGACTCAACAGTACTCAAATCGGACGTTTTCAAATCTGCAAGCTTATTACTTTTTTATACACATATTTTTATACACGTTTTTCTACATGATTTTTATCACGGTTTTTATATCACAACAATTTTATAGATACGTTTTATACACACATTTTTATACACATATTTTTATACACGTTTTTACACACATTTTTATCCACGTTTTAAAAAAAATGCATAAAAATGTGTCTGTAAAAACGTGTATAAAAATGTATGTATAAAATCGTGGATAAAAGCATGTAGAAAAACGTGTATAAAAACGTGTGTATAAAAATGTGTATAAAACGTGTATAAAAATATGTGTTAAAAAAATATGTGTATAAAACTTTAAGTGATCTATAAAAATGTTGTGTATAAAAACCGTGATAAAATCATTAGAAAAACTTGTATAAAAATATGTGATAAAAAAGTAAAAAGCTTGCGAGATATTGAAAACAGAGCCTGGTGCATCGCACGGGCTCGAACGCCTCGTATATCTAAAGATTGAATACACAAATTAAATGTGGAGGCTTCATGGTTTGTAACAAAAACTTTGAAAAATGTACTTGAGTTCTCTTAATTAATGTGGAGTCTTAGCTTCAAGTTGTGTAACTCAAGCTTTAAAAAGTGTACATAATTTTAATATCTTATATTAAGTCCTCTTATTATGTCTATTGAGTTTCTATATAATAATAAATTAAATTATTAAATGATAATTAGTTTTAAAGTCTATTCACATGCATGTATGTTTAATGTTTATAGGTTACACAATATATTCAACTATAAATAAGACTTACTTTCACTCATTGCAATAATTTTCTGTCATACCCGGCCTTGAAGAATTGATCAGTTTGCAATGGCGAAAAAAATGATTTGCTTTGTTTTCATTTGCTGCATTATGTTATTTGCATGTCTTCCCAGTGAAATGGTTGCTTACGAAATCTGTGAAGTGTTTGGTAATTCTCTAATGACTCCGTCTCTTTATAATATAATATTTTTTAGTTTATAATATGACAATGATTTTATTTTTAGTTTATAATATGACAATGATTTTTAGGAAGAAGGATGGGTACTTTGTCGAGCATTCAAAAAACGTGCAACGGGACAAACATCGAAGAATTTGCGTATGTGTTTATGAGCCATTTGGAGCATAAAAACGATCAAGGATGAAGAAATATATTACCAAATGGAGCAAATACTTTGTATCACACCTTTTGGTGATGCGTCACATTAGGCTACTGAGAGGCAAATACTTTGTGTCACTTGTTGGTGGTGCGTTGCATTAACCCAAACACGTTGCTCTTCCAAAAGATGTGGTGTCGCATTAGATCAAAATGCCAGTTTCAGTTCTTATGTTTTCGTATTTGTTAAATTATGAATGTCTAGGTTTTATAAAATAGGTTTTTATTTCAGCAAGGTTTCTTGGCTTGCCTTTATAAGTTGTAAGTATTTAATATCTGATTAGTTCAGAACTTGGTTGCATATGTTATTAATTTTATATTTGTGTCCTTATGCCTCTAATTGTTATTATTTCTAATACGACATACATTGAGAAGCTAAGATAGTGCATGTTTCATGGTTTATGCTTTTAGCTATCTTTGTACGTGGCTTTTGGTTGTTTCTAAACGTAATTTATGAGCTTTTTTCATGCATAATTTCCATTATGCATGTCTTAAGGTTACGAATATGAAATAAATCTGTGATTGATTCTTATTGTTAGATATGTTAATTATATGACACATAGATATAGTTGCGAGAATTATGTTAAATAAATATAGATATAGTTGCAAGAATTATGTTAAATATGTTAAATAAATATGTGATATATAGGGTATTGACACATTGTTATTATCTTTGGATCATTAATAGAATTATGTTTTTAGGGTCTTATAAAATGTTGAGGTTTATCCTCAGTTATCACCCTTGGATTAGGGTCACTCATTCAGATGGCTTATAAAATTGCTTTCCCAGTTTACGTCATAAAAGGATTCATTAATTTCGAATCAAGAAAGATTAACTTGATGATCAAAAGAAAATTAAGAAGTTAAAATCTATATATCTATATCTAGAAAGATTGAGCCCCTACAATATGGGGGCTTTATCTTTAAATGCTTTGTATTACCCACATAGCCATATGTACAAAAGCCTGCTGCCTACAAACAAGACTCCTGTGGTTCGACATTCATTATAACTTTCAGTTACAAGTAAACCAAAAGACCAATCTTAAAGCTTCAATTCACCATTATAACTGTCAGAAACAAGCAACCAAACTCGATTTTATGTGTTTTTCTTTTATTTTGATTTTGTAAATTAGAGGAAAATGGATGCTATAGAATGTCTCATATCTGTCTCATCAACATGAAATCACTGTGAGTTTTTCAAATCTTTTGGTCATGTTTTGTTTTCTATATGATTCTTCAAAAAATGGTGATACATGTTTTGTTTGATTTTTGTTGACAATCTTTACCTTGCGGGGATCAGTAGTACGGATAAAAGCGTTCAAATCCATCTCTGCAAAAGATAAGGAAAAAGGATAAGAAAAACAGAAAAACAGAAAGACGATAATCAAAGTACGCACGGAAAATAGAACCTACCCTCTCCGTCCTCATACTCAAAGCGGGGATAAGTATCTTTATTCAAAAGGTAATTACGGCTTATGCCAACCCAGCAAAGAAATTCCTCCGGGAACCTGAGGAACGGAGAGGCATGAGCGATAAGGGTATTAACATGCCCAATATCATATTCAGAAGGGGCAGGAGCTCGATCCTTGGCAATAGTGGAACCCGAAAACCACTTAAACCGAGCATTGGCAGGAACCACAAACTCATCAACCCAGAAAAAATGATCATTCCAGTTCTTCACAGAATCCAAATTCTTGGAATAACAAGCACGGACGTTGGGGCGCTTAGTAAAACCAAACCACCCATTTTTGTAGTTATGTGTATAAAAGTATCGAAACAAACTGACATCGGGTTCAATATTGCAAACGCGGCACAAGATTTCAAAATGAGAAACCTTGGCAGACCCAAACACGGATAGTTGGGAAAATGGAATGCGGAAGTGAGTGAGAACGGAAACGAAAAAGTTGGAAAAAGGGATGCGGTAGTTGGCATAATCAAAGAATCGGGTGTACATTCCGACTTTACCAGCCGGTCTCTCATGCATGGTAGCATCAGAATTGGGCAGTTGAGGATGGACTTCCTCAGGAACAAAATATTTGGCGCACACGGCATTAAGGTGTTCTTGTGTAAGAACACATTTCAAAGATGTGATACTGCCCATAGTAAAAGAAAAACAAAGAAATTAACCTGAATCAAGAAGAAAGGCTGGATTAGGGAGGGCTGTGCAACTAGGAAACCTTGAAATCTATCAACAATGGTGGAAAAGTAAAAGAGATAAAAAGAGAAACAGTAAGGAACGAATCAACTATTTATACCCATGGTATATTTAAGTCAAGTAAAGGGGGGATGACGACACGTGTCAAGACACTTCCCAATCAACGGTGTAAACATATAGTAAAAAGATAATGCTAACAGCTGGATATGGGTCCCAGACGGTCAAATCATGCAGAAGATAAAAGGACATAAAGAGTCCACGTAGCCAACGACAAACTGTCAAAACGGCGCAAAGGCTGCGTAGTAACAGAAGAAGTAAATAAAATTGGATCACGGAACTTTAAGTCTAGCAATGCTTACCGCACGCTATAATTGTACCGCGTATGGCAAGCCAACTAGACTGGGGGGACTTGATAACGTATAGTATGAGCACCAAGCTTACTGGGCTTAGTTCATAATATACGTATATGGGCCAAGGCCCAATACAACAAATAGCTGGACCGCTAAGCCTGACAAGGGTGACGCTCCGGATATTTCAAAGACGCACGCGAGTATCTTCTTAGCCGCATCCGTGCGCCCCCGCGGACAAACACTGACCGCGGAAGAACACTCGTGTCCGCAAACACGATTATACGTGGACCCTTGCCCGACAAGGGACCCACTCCGACCACTACCAAAGTAGCCGAAATACTAGGAAACCCTAGTATTAGACACCTATAAATAGGAGTCACAGTACATCTCAAAAGGTACATTCTGTCTAATCATTAACTCTTACACATACTCTGACATTCTCTGACAAATATGTGTACTTACTCTCACGCCGGAGCTTAATCGTGGGGTCCGTCCCCACGGTAAGGCTAACGGTTTACTTTTAATTGTGCAGAACATCATCACTTCTCTTGCTCTAGTACAAGATCCAGTATCCAAGTCGCTTGAAGGCCCGACCCGATAAGAGACTTGACACGCTACCAAACCCAACACGAATTTTGTACTAACACGGTTCATGTGGATATTGTGAAGAAAAGTTGTCAACTACCCCGCACAGACATGAAGCTTTGCTGACAAACTGGAGTTCGACTAACAATCAATGCTTACTGGAAAAAAAGATGATGCCCTTTTGCAATGCGTATAAATAGATGTAGTAATGGGTTCAAATAGATAAACTAGCTGCAAAAGATTTAGATATTGACACACAAAGCAATTCCGTGTTCAGAACTTGTGGTTGAGCGAAACTCAGACATCAATGTGTAAGATTACTGCATAAGTTGTTCCAAAGTTGACGACAAGGTGATGGTGATTTCCACCGTGAAGGCCTTTACAGAGCTGGCTCAAATCACTTAATATTGCACGTCCGATTGTTGTCTGATGCTCGAAGAGTAAGTACATATGCTTATGAAAGCATTTTCCATATCATATTCCATTAAGTATCTTTAGGGCCATTGCTGAAGTGCTCATAAAGGCTAAATATAGTGAGAGGAGTCACTTCTATCACATATCTATCCTTATCCGATTACATTTTTGAAGGTACTTAATCATACTGACTACCACATCATTAATGATTTATTGATCTTTACAGGCTTTCGTCTTTTCAGCGAATATATGTTATGTGGGTTATAATTTGTGCGGGTTCTTTGTTGATTAAATATTGAAATGTTAAAAAATGTATATAGCATGAGTGCACTAAACATCATAGTAACTAACAAATATGTATTTGCTTTGCGTGATGTGTTTGTGTATACATCGTTCTTATCTTTTGTGCTTCATCGTCAAATAGCATTTGTGTCACGACGGGAGTATTAGCCCTACTGGAGCTGCTTAGGGACAACTGTGAAACCGGAGATGTGCTGTGAATGAGAGATATGCGGAATGCCTGCCCCTTTCACCACTTGCGTCATTATAATGTAGATCGAAACGGTGTGAAGCAACAAAGACGAAACAAAGCTGGGGGGTTTAGAGGTTACGAAATAGGTGTGTGATGGGTAAGAAGTACAATGAGGTTTGCTGAACATTTGTCAGTCTACTTGCGCACATTTCTTTGCCCTGCTTACAAAACCCGACTTGATTTAGAGTTTATCAACCATAATAATGCTATGATCACCATACACATCGTCATTGATTGTGATTCTAAGTTATTACTAGAAAGGTGATAAAACATGAAAGAGCTTTAAACAAGTTCAGGAAAGAGCAATTATAGTTTGAAAGTAATAGTTTGTGATGTCTAGATAGGTCGTGTATACTAAAATGGATTTTTTTTTTCAAATTGTTTGCGGTTGTGGTGTAACGACCTGAACTATTTTAGAGTAGTAGATAGCTTTTGGGAACTAATTATAATACTATGCTAATGTTCAGCTACCGATTTCAGTTTTGGTGTAATTTTTGTGTTAATCATAGTCCTTTTCCGGTTGCAAGTGTCCTGCATAACTAGAAAGGTTGTGCACGTTATTTAATGTTGTGCACGTTATTTAAGGTTGTGCACGAATATTCACTCCTCCGATGCATCAACCCTTGGTCTACATACAATTACCTATGACTTGAGTTAGTTTGCAACTATATTAGAATCCCACAAATCTTATATCAGTTGATCTCAAAAATTGTTCATACGACTTCAAAATCAAAATGTCTAATATTTAATATATTTCTTCTTTATGTAGTCACCTGACGAAGAGCGTACATCTGAAGACGCAGTAGAAAGTCCATACACGGGGACAATTCGGAGCAAAGGCATAACTCAATTGCTACTATTTGGTGCCCTTGATATCATCCAGGTATGTGCCTTACTCGAAGCACCCAAATGGACGGGGGCCGCGAGGTAGCGGGTAATTTTCAGTCGGTTTGGGTTGGGTTAGGAAAGAAATTAACCCTCATGAATTTTCTTACTAAGCTAATAGTAAAAAATAAGAATTCTATTTTAAATATGCAGAAATGATACTGGCACAAGTTAAGGGATCATGTCTCAGATATCCATGGAGTAGACCGATTAGTTTTATTGAGAGCACTTAAACTTCTGGAAAAAACTTCAGCAAAGTACGTCGAATGATCAAGGTACGTGTTTCCTTCGCTGGAACTTTAGCAACTATATTTTCATGTCTCAGATATCCACGGAGGGGTCCGCACAGTTTTATTGAGAGCACTTAGACTTCTGGAAAATAAGGGGGAACTTGCTATCTTCAAAGGAACTTCAGCAAGGTACGTCGAGTGATCAACGTACGTGTCTTTAGATGGAAGGCGTTTATATTCTCTTCCATTTTTTCCCACATCAGTTGTTTAATTGTGTGATATTCCAACTTGCGATCACACTTTCTTTGCTATTCACTGTAGGTGACACGCAAATGTATAATGATTTAGATGACTCCGATCAACGTTGTAGTCTTTGTGGAACTTTATTTTGATACGGGGAACGGCTCAAAGGTCGCGCCTATAATGGAAAGGTCACACCACAATGTCAAATTAAAGTCTTTTCTTTTGAAGAATATGATCCTATCCCTCGCGTTATATTTTTATGATTTCTTAGTATTTGGACATAAATCTTATAGGATTATCACGGTTATACTAATTGAATCACTAGCATCAGATTTCTTAGTATTTGGACATAAATTTTGGATTTGCGGACGTTATGAGTGACATCTCAACACGTAGTGGTGCAATCTTGGAATTGTTGAAAGTAGAATTGTTGAAACGAAAGATACTTTGCATATTTTGACATTAATAATGTTTGAAAAGAAATTTGACTTCTTACGCCCGCAACGCGCGGGCTATGCAATAGTCCTGTTGGAAAAAATAACATATCAATGTACACTATTCATCGATAACCCATTTTAGAAGGTTGGATATGACTATATTTTGAGTTGTTTGTATGGAGCAGAAATTGAAGTTGTCAGTCACAATATGTTTTTGGCACTAAGTAACACGCCGTAGCGAAGCGCGAGCTTTCAAAGCTCTGCACAAATGCTTGACATAAGTAAAAGTTTACTTTTTACAAAAAACGAATTATTTCGTAAATCATGCTCTCGCGTAAAACTACTACCAATCGTCGGTCTAACCAAACACCCAGATATGAACTTATATCATATTTCGTTGAAGTAAAAGGGGCAACCCGTGCAAAAATAATAATAGACACAACCCGTGTGCATCGCACGGGTCTGCATGTCTCGTATATATAAAGATTGAATACAAAAATTAAATGTGGAAGCTTTATGTTTTGTAAACAAAGCTTTGAGAATTGTACAAATGCATGTGAGTTAATAGCATCATCGATGGTTAACTTCAGGTGAAATACGAAGAGTACATGAAAAGTTATGGGACTTACACGTATACAAACAATTGGCTCATTAAGTTAGGGGAGTTGCTAAAACCTAAAGGGTGATAATATTCGTTGGACCTATCTATTAACTCTCTTTCATAAATAGACTCATTTTGCAAGTAATTAAAAAAAACCATTCATGTCCTTATGGAAGGTTACATACTACATATTGTGTGTATAAATAGTTTACTTTACATGTCAAACAATATTAATCGAAACGAAAACAAAAAAAGACCTCTTACCACTTGAGCATGGTTGCTTGGTAGATTACGAAGATAAATCATTCGTCAAATAAGCTACAAGATGACTAACAAGAAGACCATGATAGCTACGCTCTCTAGATGTATGAGCGTCTATGTTAGGTATAGACAACGGTCGATAAGCATGTCGAACAACACCAACTCAAAAGGAAAAGGCGAAACATATCACGTATAAATTTATAGATTGCTTCAAAAAATCAAACCCTGTGCATCGCACGGGCGGTAACGCCTCATTAATTATATGATTTAATGTATTTATGCATCAAATATTTGTAAGCATAGCTTTCTAACTTGAATTGCTATTACTTAAAAATATTTAGTTGTGTTTCAATTGATTGTGTTAAAATTGGGTGTACAATATATTTGTTTATTTGTATGTTTGAATTTCAAGTTTCAAATATCTTAATGTATTTAGAGAGCTCGGTACGATGGTGCTATGCCTTCAAGCCGTGCCACAAACTCACTGTATGGCGCCAACCACCATACCAATTGTTGCGTTTTCGTCCCTCGGCTGCGCCGAAACAATTTTTAATTATTATATTTTTGTGTTGTATAGTAGGGTATATGTGAATCCATGACACCACTTTTGCCAATGACGCCACTTTTGTATCAAGGAGATATGTTTTGGTGTCATGTGATAAACTAGTGACATGAGAAAAAGTGGTGAGATGACACCTTTTTTGCTCATGGCACCACCTCACGGTACCAACGGTACCCAATGCTCTTAATGCAAAAAAAAAAAAAAAAAACAAGCAACATAAATACAAATCCAGTGCTCTTTAAGGTGTGCTTAGTAGTTTTTCACGTCATGAGGTTAGGAGTTTTTGTTATTTCAACTCACACAAAATTACCTTATCTTGTTTTTAAGATGAAATAATTATCTTTAGAACATTTTGAGTTAATCCTTAACAACGGATTAACAAGAAAAGATTGGTGTTTTGGTGTTGTATAGAAGACAAAATGAACAAATGAATACCTGTTTAAGCACTATAATTCAATCACGAATGGAAGATAAATGCTTAGTATTGTATATAAATACAATTAAATGAAGAACATCAGCAAAATCCGCTGTAGCACAACTCTCAATCAAAGCATGATTCGGCTCCCTTAGCCGGGAGTCCCAGGTTCGAGTCCTGGCAGGGGATTACCTTTTTGGAAGCTAAAATACTTAAACCAATTTTATCCGTAGAAAGGGTAATTTAAGTTTTGGACACAAAAGTATTTGTGGGTCAACAAGACTTGTTTTGATCCATTACCCTACCGCCATCATGCCGAATCTACCAAGAAATGACTGGCGTTAGCTGTCCAGGCTTGTTCTGGTGAGCAAAATCGAGTTGTGTTGTCAAGTAAACAAGGTTTTTTGATTTTTCTCATTTGGCTCAACTTAAAAGCTTGTTTTAAATTATAATTAAATTGGCAGTCTTGTAACTTTTCTTTAGCCTATGACCACAAAATCATTTACATCTCAATTTGTAAATTTTCGTTCATTTTTATGTCAGTACATGACAAAAGAGAAATTTAAACAAGCACAAGGCAGAATTCTACTTCCAACTATATCTCTATATATACATTTATCTCTTGGCATTGGAAAAACAACCAAAAATCTCAATTAAGTTCCATTGATCATTTGATAATAAATTAAGAATGGCATCAAACCTTAAAATCATCATGCTGCTTGCACTTGTATGCGCCACTCTCAACATATCGACAGCTGGAGATGCCGATATCCTAACAGATTTTATCGTGCCTGCAAATTTACAAGGCCCACTTGATGGAAACTTCTTCACATTCACTGGAATGAGGTCTCTTGTCGGGAAACCTTTCCCTACAATTTTTAAGGTGTCGAAAGCAAGCATGGCTGAATTTCCTGCTCTTAATGGTCAAAGTGTTTCTTATGCAGTTCTCCAATTCCCAACAGGAACAGTTAACCCGCCCCACACTCATCCACGTGCATCCGAGCTATTGTTTGTTCTTTCAGGTTCTTTAGAGGTTGGATTTGTTGACACGACTAATAAGCTATTTACACAAACATTGCAAGAAGGTGATATCTTTGTGTTCCCCAAAGGTCTCGTTCACTTTCAGTTTAACAATGATGCTAAGAATCCAGTTGTGGCTCTTTCGGCGTTTGGCAGTGCTAACGCTGGGACTGTGTCTGTCCCAAATTCGGTTTTTAATTCAACTATTGATAGCAATATCTTGGCTTTGTCGTTCAAAACTGATGTTGCCACCATTCAGAAGATTAAAGCTGGTCTCTCTGGCTAAATTTAGGCTTAAGTAGTCTAGAATCTGTGCACCTTGTGCTTATGTTTCTCAACACCATTATTGTACTCATGATTTGATGAATAAATTACGAATTGAATAATAGACGTTACTAAAAGATTTCTTTAGTTCGCTTTCTTTATATATACTTCTTTAATTCATATAATCACGGAATCACCTCATGTTGCCATCAGATGAGTTTTATCAACAGTTAGACTATCTATTGTTTTACAGTTTTACTTCTGAACGAATATGATGCTTAATGAATATTATTTGAACTCGGTCTGATGATAACATTCAACGTGAAACTTTTACATGGTTAACGTTTAAAAATTGAAATTGGCTTTTGAAACAACCATATAAAGAGAACTCAAAAAGTCTACTGTTGATATCGATTTATTGACCACTGAGACATAAAAAATACAAAAACTATTGAAGCCATGGATTTATTTAAGTGCAGGGATTGAAAATACAGGTTTAAAGTGATTTAGTCTGCACAAGGTGGAAAAAACAAGTGTAGGATCCCGTATTCACTTCATAACATATATCATACACGAAATCGGAACTAGAAATGAGAAAGAGAGATTGAGTTGTTTAGAGAGAGAAAGAGGAGAGAGAAAAAATGAGAGAGAAAAGAAAAGAGAAAGATCTTATAGATATGAAACAACTAACTTTTTCTATGGTAAGAAAAAGCTTATATACCCCGTCACGCTAAAGGTACGCGCGGGATATTTAACTAGGACCCGGGCTAGGGTTTTGCTTGGGATTAAACCCGAAACATATACAATATTAGATTATCTATCGAGCCCGATTCCCGATATTATACTATTACAACATTAACTAATTAAAGACCGAAGCTCCATCGTAGAGTGACCGAACTTCCTTGTTCGACTCAATAAATTGAGGCTAACAACAAGGCAGACAGGCTTCAGTCAATAACCTTGATATGCCAAAACACCAATTTTGTACGTTTACTTCATCGGTTGACAAAACACGAATTTTGTTTATGTTCTTCGTAAGATTTAATGCTATTCAAATACTAAATACATACAAAAAAATGACATGACGGTACCATCATATCACTAACTCGAGACTGAACTAACCAGGCACATGAAAAACAAAACCAAGACAACAGATCACAGTTGTTTCTTTGTAGGCTCAGATCATTATACAGCATCAAAGAACACA
>BQNB010106681.1:1986-23338 GCA_026074375.1 Tanacetum coccineum | reverse complement strand
CAACATCAAACAAGCTCATGGTAGGTGACTGGTGCGATTCTTTATGAATTAAACTTGTGACAACTGGAAAGAAATGATGGTGTGATTCTATAAGAATCAAACTTGTTCCAGGAAATGGATCAATGGTTGCTAATGAATTTTTGAAATGATTAACACTCTCGATGTGTCACAAAACCTTTTAGCAAGTGATACATCGATTGATTTTCAAATCGATTTTTCTTCTCAATCGGTGAGACTTCATCTTACTCGTTCACTCAAACCGTGTTGTCTGCTTTGAGGTGCTCCGGTAATGAGAACGGCTAGTGCAGCTGCAAAACCCTGTCAAGGAGATTCTTCAGAATTATACCTGATCACAAGCAATATTTATACTGATCAACGGGGAACCGTGGTTATTGCAACCATATTCGAAGAAGTGACAAAGACACTTTCGTCCATATCTGTTGATTATCTCTAACCTAAACCTGCAGGTACTCCCAACGATTGGTGCAGCTGATTCCCGACGAGTTATGATTCATAGCCACATGCTCATACCCGACCGACAAATATAAAGACATCATGAAAGCTCAAGTACATATTTCAAGACTTCCGCTACTCTGATACCATACGTCTTTCTTGAAGTGACGAAGTATTAAAGTCGAAGACTTTCAAAGAAGTTTCCGTCACTCTGATATCGAACGTCTTTCTCGAAGTAACGAAGTGTTAAAGTTAAAGAATTTCAAGAAAGATGCAACATTAAAGCTTTTCAAGTCAACAAATCAAGAAAGGTATGAGCATGTCGGTCTAGAAGTCACAAGTTCACAAGATGGCAAAGTTAACAAGATGGCGAAACGAGATTATACTTGGTTGATGATCTCAAGGTGTTCAAGATCACATTCAAGACAAGCTAAGGAACAAGCTCAAGTCCAAAGGTCTATGATCACTACATCAAATCACAAGTTAATGATTGAAGTTAAAGACTACGAGCTCAAGACTAAAGTCGAAGCATAGTATGCTAAGTTTTAAATTTTTGTAAATTGGAGTGACCTCCCTTAAGGGGGAGATTGTTAGGAACAAGAAAAGTCTCGGTCACTTCCAATATTAACTAGTCAAAGCCCGTAGTTAGTCAATGTTTAGATTATAATCTAATGTGGCCCAAAGGCCCATGGAAAGCCTCTTAAGGCCCATGGCCGGCCAAAATAGGACTATAAATACACCTCTCCATGCATTGGAGAGGTGGTTGGTTGGTTGTATTCTCATTTTTCTCTTAATGCATTTTATGTTTAGTACTTTTTCTCTCTAGAAAATACATCATTCCTTTCACTTTCTCTCACTAGTTCTTGCTTCTCATAAATCAAAGATTACTTGTATTCTACACTTTTCACTAGATATTTTCTCATTGATATTTAGGATATTTAAACTTGATTATGAATTTATTTCTAGTAATATACACAATACCCAAAAAATACAAAACGCGTGACTTTTCTGAAATAAGTCACAGAAATTTAACTATCTGCTTGTGAGGTAAAAACGCGATAGTCTTCTAAAGACTACGTTAAATATCAAGCCGGAACGCACCCGGTTATTAGTCAGGTCAACACGTAACTTATAAAAAGTCAAACTTATGCACGTAAATGGAAGATTTTTGACCTGCAAATTTACGGAGTGTCACATGAAATCCTAGTGACACCTTCAGAACCCAGTGTCTATATATACAACCCTTTATTTTTTATATTTTCGTGTGGAAACTTGGGAAACCTTTGTAGCTAATACTATAGTCAATTTTTTAGGTTTTATAACCCTTGTTTACTCATTGTTACTCCATGTTTAATTGAAGTGAAGTTCCTTTACCCTTTTAATCATTCAATATGTCTATGTTTTATTTGATTAATTGTTCTTAGCCTTTAATTAACATGCTTGGCTAAATTTAATATATGTTTGCTTATGATTGCATGAAACTTAGTTTGTAATCTCTTTTTATATTGCTTCTTGTTAGTGGTGTGTACGTTAGGCTCTAGAAAACTAGTTATTTGATCTTCATATCATAGCATAGACGTCTAGGGAAACGTGATTAGGTTAAGAGGATACCCACATTCTAGATCTTCATATCTAGTTTTTCGTAAGGGTAGATTCCTAGTTAAGTATTGAGTGTGCGTGAATTTACTATTTGACGTGAGCGGTGTCTGCATGTAACCACCGTCTAGGTTGTCACATAGATAGCGGACTTGACTAACCCGCTACTAAATTAGGGAAATACTTACACATTACACTAACAAGGGTAACGGGCAATAGATTTAGAGAAAGCAACTAGGGAGTAGTGCATAATTAGGTAAACAGGTTTGTTTAACCATACAATTTCCTACAATTTACTTTTCTTGCATAATTGGGAGTTGTTTAATTAGTAGTTTAATCAACCTCTCTTAAAAACTCGAGATTTTAATTTGCTTTCTAAAAAATATAAAAACACAAAAATAGTCTTCCCTCAATCCTTAGACCTTAGTAACGTACAATTCGAGCCTACCCAAACTATTCCCCTAGAGAACGATAATAAGCCCTTGAATCTTTCCTATACTACACTACAACGGCTAGGTACTCTGCCTAGGAGGGTTGTAAAACTTTTGTGGTGCAACCCGTCGCATAAAGTTTTTGGCGCCGCTGCCGAGGAATAGTCTAGGCTTCAGATTCTATCTAGCTTAGGTTTACTCACTAGATTCCTATCAAGTTAGATTTTCTTTTTCTTTTTAGTGTAGCTTTCTCGTAGTCTATATTTTCTTCGTTCCCTTTGTTTTGTAAAACCTTTCTTTTTCGTTAACTTCCATGGGAGACGAAAATCAACCCCGTACTTTAGGAGATTATTCCCGACCAAGCCACAAGGGCTATCAAAACACCATTGAGCTCCCCGAAGGGAACTATGTGGTGCCTCTGCGATCCGACACCATCCGATTGGTGGAAAACGGATGTTCATTCCACGGAATCCCGTCTGAGGATCCATATTAACACCTTAAGGATTTTTTAAAACTTGTAGACTCACTTGACCTTAATGGTGAAAATAGGGAAAAGACGTGAATTCGTTTATTTTAATTTTCCCTTCACGATCAAGCTAGCAATTGGCTTGAACGTTTACCCGCGGGATCCATCTCCACTTAGGAGGATCTCACTTCTCCGTTTCCTTAGTCAGTTTTCCTACCGCAGAGAACTACTAAACTTAGAAATGATACCTTGACATTCCAACAACATCACGGTGAATCTCTTTCCGAAGCATGGCATTGATATTTGGCTCTAAGTACAAATCTTTTATAACCATGTCAATCCAGCCACAAGGCACGCCATCGATCATTCGGCAGGTGGTAAGCTACGTGACAAAAGCGCCAAGGAATCTTGAGAACTTATAGAGGACCTCACCCTCTATGACAACGAAAGTTGGAATGACCCAAGAGACTTCCCTCAACCGGTCAAGGTAATCTCTTTGCCTCAAGATATCCCGACTACATCCGACCGTTGTCTCATTGAGCTACAAAATCAAGTCCAATTCTTGGGAAGCTCATCTTGCTCTTAAATCGTCTATTCAAGTGAATAAAATAGCATCTTCATGCGAAATTTGTAGTGGTCCCCACGACACTCAATATTGCATGGAAAATCTCGAGCAAGATTTTGTTGATAACGCATCCTCACGTACTGACGAAGCGAGAGGTAAGTGGTTCACTTTTAAACCTGAGCAAAATAACCTTGGTGACACCTATAATCCATCATAAAAAAGTTACCCAGACCTTAGGTGGAGAAAACCTCAAAATTCTCAAAACAATTTTTCAAACCCACCTAATCGTTTTCAATCAAATGGTTCATTCTCGAATCGTACCTTCAACAACAATATTAATAATCAATCAAATCTTGAAGGATTGGTATCTAACTTTATGGCATCTCAAGACGCTCGGTTATCCATGTTTGAAGCCGATTTCAAACAGTAACAAAGTGAGATGACCAATAAAATTGACACTTTTTAGAAGGCTATCAATGATCGAATGACCGGAGCACTTCCAAGTGACACAGTTAAGAATCGGAAATTAAATGTTAACTCCACCGCTATAGTTTCGTCTGCTCGTTCTTACCCAATGGAAGATCCCCAAAGTTCTTCCAATCCTTTCAATTCGGTCAATGCTATCAAAACGTGTTTCAAATCAACAAACGATTTTCAAAAAGACCAACCACAAATTAAAATCTTAACGGTCGACGAGATTGAAACACCAAAATCAAAAGACGAAAAAGATCTAGAAGATGAATTCAAGGATTTGCATCTTAATCTACCGGTTCTTGAAGTTCTAGCTCATGCTCCTATGTAGAAATCCATTTTGGATAAATATGTTGAGAGTATTAAGTTAGGAAAAACTGGGTCCGCGTTCATACAAAGCGAAATGCCAAATAAAATGAAGGATCCTGGATTATTCATATTACCTTGTAGACTAGGGGACTCCAAGCCTTTTGATACCTTAGCCAATTTAGGGTCTTGTGTGAATTTAATCCCATTATATCTCTTCAAAACGCTAAAAATGGATTGTTAGAAGAGACCGATGATGTCCTAGGGTTAGCGGATGGAACTAAGATGTATCCTGTAGGAATTGTAAGGAACGTAGAGGTTTATGTAGGAAAGTTAAAACTTTTAGAGAACTTTTATGTCATAAATATGGAAAAAGACCCTACGTGCCCTTTACTTATTGGAAGAGGATTTTTAGCAACCGCTAGTGCCGTAATAGATTGTAAGAAAGCTAAAATAGCGGTAGGAGATGGAATTACTAGGTCGATATTTAGAGTTAAAGATATCAACCTAGGTAATATGGATACGCCATATTGGACTACCATAGAGAGACAAAAGTTTTATGACCCACTACCTAGCAAGAATGACATAGGCGCCCAACCCCTTTACTATTTGGAAAAATAATTTAAGGATAACCATGTGCCTGGGGAATGGGAAATAGCTAGGGACACCAAACTTAATCCCTTTAGAGATGTGTTAGTATTTAGGAAAATGATGGAATTCCTAGGAGCTATGCCTAATTTTAAGAGAAATATGTGGGAATCGGAGGATATGGTTGATAAAAAATAGATTGGAATAGGCCACCAAAGGAAGGAGATGGTGCGTGATACATTATGATTAAATTGATAGATCCCGATGGAGAGAAGTATAATAGAGTTTTTTAATCAATTCCCACAACTAGGAAACTATCCGAGAAAGAGAGACCAAGTGATATCCTCGACTTGGAACATTTTTATGATGTTTAGCAAAATGACTTCGAGTCTAGCTATAAGCCTCATTAATAAAGAAAGGCACTTATTGGGAGGCAACCCAATCTTTTTATTTTATGCATTTTAGGAGTGTCGTGTGTTTTAATCTTTATTATTTGTCTTAGATGTTTAAATAATATGCGATCATGCTTTGTTTTGTCTTTAACTTCGTCTTAATTGCAATCAAAGGTATTTTGCATAAAATAAGTGTAGGGGAAAATATTCGGTTTCTAAGAACCATTTCAAACATGTAAAATAGATAATTTTTAGTTAATTCACATTTTATGTTTGTTTGTTTTGAGTCATATGTTCGTACTAACCGTTTTTGTGGTTTATGTAGTAATTTTTACAGGAAATCATTAATAGGTTATTTTTGCAAAATTTTTTCCAGAAAACGAAAACCCAAAACCTGTCCGATGGTCCTGATGGCATCAGGATTTATACCTCACGGGGTCAGAACTGTAGCAGAGGAGAAATCCGCGTTTTTTTGAATGTTTGAAAAGTTATTTTTGCTTAATTTCTAGAGTTTTAATTTTCCAGAATCTTGCAAAAAACCAGGATTACATTAGTACTAACATTCTATCTTTATTTCTTTCTTAGGATTTTAGTTTATGATTATATAAATGCTGTATATAATTTACCGTCAATTTTAAGTTGGGTATAGTTGTTTTTGTCTTTAATTTTCAGGTCATATTAGGTAAGGAGAGTCTGTAAGTTCATTAGATTTTCACGTGGACGATTCTTGGATGAAGATTTAACCGAATCATTTACTTTCTTCTCTGATATTGAGCAAACCAGGGGAGTATTAGTTTCTCTCGCTTTTTATTTATCTTCCATTTATTCGATTTTTGGATAATTGTGAACATTGGGGACAATGTTCAAAATAAGTGTAGGGGTAATAAAAGCCTTAGAAATTATTCTTTCATTTGCATTTTCTTTGTTCTTAAAAAGATGTGTAATATATCGAAACATAGTTTAGGACGGTCATTTTAGCCCAAATAAAAAAATTATGGCATATATCGGTGAAATTGCAGTATTAGAAGCGTCTCATGGATAGGAGTTATATGACTAGCACAAAAACCCTACCACTCAAAAATTCCACCCCCAAAATGTAAGGTTCGCCCATAGATCTTTAGGAATAAAAGCATTCATTTTTAATGCTTATAAGAGTGTACCGGTAGTATTATAGATTCTAGAACTTGCTTTAGCAATGCATCCCGAGACTGCTAGTGAGATCACATTTGAGTGATTAGGATTTGCTAAGTGATAAGAGGCATTAGGATAACCTTTGTTTTTAGCATGCGTTTGTTATAGTTATGATGATCTCATTGGTCATATAACTACCCCACACCCTTGCTATGCACTCATTTTTAGTGCAAGATACCCCTAGTACACCCTTCTGAGCCTATCTTTTTTGCGGTTCTCGTAATTTTTTGGTGGATTCCGGATTATTAATGAAGAGCATTGTTTGCACCCCACTAAATGTTACACCCAAATCGCCTTAGCCTTCCTTGTATGTACTCATTTTTAGTACATTAATGTTATCATAATTGTTTAACCCTAGTTAATTGTTTGCTTGATTACATGGTTGCTAAGTCGAGTCTATTGTTAGTGTACATAATTTTGAGACGATTGGAATTCATGGTAGTAGTTTTTATTATATGGAGAAATGGGGAAGAAAGTCAAATTATTACCCTCATACGTGCTTAATATACTCCATGTTTTGTTAACCCTTCTCAATTCGGGTCATTAGTTAGTTATTATTGAGTTATTAAAAAACTCAAGTGTAGGGGTGCCGTTATAAACCCCGAATCATGTATATTATTTGTATTCAACAGATGGTTTGGCAAGAGTGTATATAAAAAAAGAAAAAAAATAGACAAAAATGAAAAAGTAAAAAAACATGTTAGAATATATGGACTGCCATCTTGCTATTGTTTATGTCAAGAAAGAGTCAAGAAAATAAAAGAAAAGCTTGATGTAGAGTTGTGTATTATTGTCCTAGTTTTTGTCGGGTCTTGGCTTAGCAACACTTTTTTACATGTGTTCTTGTAAATAATTAGCTTGCCACCAGTAAAATTCCCCCATTATCAATAACTGTGTTTCCTTTACCTTACTCCTAATGTTACAACCCTTTAAAAGACCTCTTTGATAGTAATTCCTAGGTGCTTACACCAAAGCGGTAGAGGTTTTGATCCTTTATCAAGCTTATGGAAATCTATATACTATGACAAGTAGTGAGTGTTTATTTTTCTCGTTTCCTATATTGTTATAATTCATTATTACACCGAGAGAAAGAGAGAATCCAAACACTTATGCGAGGTGCTAGTATATGATTTATGTGCTTTTAATTATAAGGTTAAACCAGTTGTACCATAAATTATATTTATTAAGTAAGTTAAATGCATCTGACTTTGCTATTTAGTATTTACTAGGTAGGAAAGCTCATTTAGTTGAGGACAAGCAAATCCAAAGTGTAGGGGTATTTGATGAGGTGTCATTTTATACACTTTTTGGGGCCATTTAACCCCCTAAGTCATGAAAATATGCTCAAATATTATACTTAATAGTTTCTTTTTGATGTTTTAGCAGTTGGAGGAAAAGCATGTGACTTGGGCTCGATTCGAGAAGAAACTGGACAAAAATACAACTTTTCAAGCTTGGGACTTCCATTTTGACGCCTTCACCAAGAGTGCCCAAAAAGTGTGTTTTGAAGATATTTTGTGACTTCTCAGTGGGTGGAGATGGCGTTAGAATTTACCTTGACGCCTTCAGGATTTCAAAGGTGGCGGCGTCACCGCGTTTTGTGATGGCGTCGCAATAGCCGACAAGAAGAACCCTTTGGAAGATTCGACGGGATGACGACATCAGGAAACCTTAGTGACACCATCAGAACTCAATGTCTATATATACAATATTTTTTATATTTTCGTGTGAAAACTTGGGAGAACCTTTGTAGCTGATACTATAGTCGATTTTTAGGGTTTTATAACCCTTGTTTACTTATTGTTACTCGATGTTTAATTGAAATAAAGTTCCTTTACCCTTTTAATCATTTAATATGTCTATGTGTTGTTTGATTAATTGCTATTCGCTTTCAATTAACATGCTTGGCTAAATTTAATATGTGTTTGCTTATGATTGTATGAAACTTAGTTTGTAATCTCTTTTTATATTGCTTGAGTCGTGTTATGTTGGCATGTTAGCTCTAGAAAACCTAGTTATTTTGATCTTCCATATCAAAGCATATAGATACGTCTAATGAAAAACATGATTAGGTTAAGAGGATACCCACATTTTGGATCTTCATATCTAGTTTGTTGTAAGGGTGGATTCCTAGTTAAGTATTCAGTGCGCGTGAATCTACTATTGGACGTAAGCGGTGTCTGCAGGTAACTACCATCTAGGTTGTCACATAGATAGTGGACTTGACCAACCCGCTGCTGAATTAGAGAAATACTTACACATTACACTAACAAGGGTGATGAGAAATAGATTTAGAGAGAGCAACTAGGGAGTAGTGCATGATTAGATGAACACATGTGTTTAACCATACGAATTTCCCACAATTTAATTTTCTTGCATAGTTAGGAGTAGTTTAATTAGTAGTTTCATAAACCCCTCTTTAAAACCCAAGATTTTAATTTGCTTTCTAAAAAATATAAAAACATAAAAATAGTATTCCCTCAATCCTTAGACCTTAGTAACGTACACTTCGAGCCTACCCAAACTATTCTCCTAGAGAATGATAATAACCTCCCGAGTCTTGCCTATACTACACTACAACGGTTAGGTACTCTGCCTAGGAGGGTTGTAAAACTTTCGTTGTGCAACCCGTCGCATCACATTGACAGTCTTCGGAACTCTAAACACAATCAAAAAGCTACATTGAATGATATCAAAAAAAAGATGACAACATTAATTTTTTGCCTTGACAAACTGACTTTATATAGTGCGACACTGTCTTAATATCTAATAAAATATCATAAACACAACATATCGTCAAACAAAAACACATCTTCATATTTTAATTCGCAAGAGATACAAAACAAACAATCATTACTACAAATTCTACACAATGCATTAAATGGGCACTCGCAAACATATGAAAGTAGCAACTTTAACAATTCTTTATATAAAACGCATTAAATCAGCATCCGTTACTACACATCATTCTTTAAAGAATATCATAAAACACATACAGTCACAAATTATACATAGTATATATATTTTGCACTCATAGCTACATACCAGAATCTAAAAGATATGACATAGCTTAAACAAACATAAACACACTCTAAAAAATTTAATCGCCATAATAGCATAATCGATGTCTAACTTAAAACTACAAATTCAAATATAAAAACATATCCTTATTAAGATTTTAAATTATAAGAAGAATTGAAAAAACTACAATGGACGTCATTAGTCGCAATAGCTAGGAAGATCTATGTTTTGTCTTCTGAAACCTACTTTATACAGCCACAAACTAACTTGCAAAACGAAAAGTGAGTTTATTTTTTAATTATACTCTATACTAAGAACCATGTCGGATGGCGACAAAAGCCTGCGTTATTTTATTTGGGCTTACTTAGGCTTGTTTGTTTGGGCTTTGTTCCTCAGTCCGGTTACGTGTCCACACACACAAATAAGGATGATACATGTCTAAAATATCATGCCACTTTCACTTCTTTCACTTCATGCCAACCTCCATTCTTCCATATTCATCCACATTGACTTCATAGATTATCCCTGAATCTCTGCGAAAGATTGACGCTCATAGTTGCATGTAAATTTGTTTAAGTTTCTAAGGACTTTTCATATTTTTCATTTTATCGCAAATGAGATTTTTTAAATTTGTCTATATCAGAAGGGTTTTTAGGGTTTTTTTAGCCCTAACTGTGATCATTGTTATTTTACAATAGTTTAGCAGCTTTTCTTTTTTTCGGATTTCGTGACAAAAACCAGCAATATTTTACTTTGATAGCTTATATATTCATTTTTTTTAAAATGTGAATGATAGTGTTATTGATTATAACAGGCTGTGATGGATTTGAACATGTTCGGTTAAAGCTATGATTTTTCACGCATTGGCATGGCAAATCATTAGCTTTGCAGCCATGGCGGATGTATCCGCTTATTTGGATTCTCACTGTTTTGAGCTCATAGACAAGGGAGCAATTGAGATTGAGATAGATATGAGATTGAATATTTTATTATGGTCCGTCTTTATGAGATGAGAGTCTTGGTGATATTGATTACTAGAGGTTGTGATGAATTTAAACAGGTTCAATTAAGGTATGGTCACTCCGAATCTTTGACAGTGCAAATATCAAGTTTTGCAGCCATGGGCGGATTTATCCATAATTCACTAATCTCGCCACCTCAAAACCCTTCCCCCACCTATCCCATCACCCCCCGCTTCTTCGATTTTTACTCTTCATGAGTACTTTGATAGCTTATATCTTCTTAATATACTTTCATTCAGTTTTTGAAAAATGTGAGTGGTAGTGTTATTTATTATAAAAGGTTGTGATGGATCTGAACATGTTCGGTTAAAGCTGTGATTCTCCGCGCATTGGCATGGCAAGTCATTAGCTTTGCAGCCATGGTGGATGTATTCGCTTTTTTGGATTATTAACCTTTCTGAGCCTCATAAACAAGGTGCAATTAAGATGAGATAGATGTGAGATGTATATTTTATGAATATGCTTCTATGAGATAAAAATCTTGGTGATATTGATTACCAGAGGCTGTGATGAATTTAAACAGGTTCGATTAAGGTTATGGTTGTTCACATCTTGGCGGGGCAAATTATTAAGTTTGCAGCCATGGTGGATGTATCTGCTTTTTTGATTTTTAACCTGTCCGAGCCTCATTGCCTATAGCCTACTCTATACTAAGAGCCATGTCGAAGGGAGATAAAAGCCTGTCTGGCTCTCTTTGGGCTTACGTCAGCCTATTTGTTTAGACCATACTCCTCGGTCTGGCAGGTTATTATTTACTTGTCAATCATTCTAGATAGAGAAAACACTCTTATCTTTTTCTAGAAACGTATACAACTTTTAGATTTTGGGGCTTTTTGTAATTAGTGACATGGGTTTGTAATTTTCATAGATTACGATATTAACATTGGTATTAATTTTGGAAATATGAATTCATTGGTGTGGTGTTGCAAAAACACTGCTGTTTGAAAAGTAACTAGGTTTATGTACGCGGCGTTGTTCGCGGCTTATCATCTAAAGAGAGTCAGACAGACATTTGTCGCCACTCGACATGGTTCTTAGTATAAAGTATGATGGAATGTTTTGGTTGTTCACGTTTTTAGATGGATACTTAATGGTAGAGGTTGTGATATTGACTATATATGTCTGTTACACTTTCAATATGCTTCTATGAGATGAGAATTTTGGTTATATTGACTATATGAGGTTGTGATGAATTGAAACGGGTTCGACTAAGGTTGTGGTTGTCTGCATCTTTGCGGGGCAAGTTATTAAGTTTGCAGCCATGGTAGATGTATCCGCTTCTTTGAGTTTTATCCTCTCTGAGCCTCATAGCCGATTGTTCAACTATGACCAGGAACTTGATTTATAAACTAAATTTCTTTTTTCGTTTTCTTAAAGACTAATGAATTAGATCTACAATTTGGATTTCCAAACTTGAATGTAGTTATAATGAAACATATAGGTGCACGTAGGTGAGCACTTTAGTTTTTAGACCATGTTTCTCTTATACCACAATGATTATGTGTTGATCCCAATGATAGATCTTTACACCTTAGACTTGATGTTAGTATTGTATCCTTGATAAATCCAAAGGTACAAGAATGAAACTTTGAGTGTATGATATAAACTATGCGGAATCTAGTTTATACCACCAAGAAGTAAACTCAATGGAACATTAATAAACAATATGAATAACAAGAAAGTTTACTAAACTTTCAGCTTCAATATAAAACAAACACTCTTAATAGTGTTGGGGTTACAAAACAACCTTAAAGCTATGACTTTTGTGTTTTTGGTACATCTAAAACCATAACCTAAGATCTCTTTTTATACACCAATGAGTCCTTTACAAGATAACTATAAATCTTCTAAAATTCTATAAGATATCAATAAACTTCTAACTATCTAAAATATACACAAAAAAAGTCCATACATATCACCAAAATCTCGTTTAACTCTTCATCGAGGTACTAATCCTTCATGGCATCAATGTAAGTTCTCTTCAGCAGTATTAAGTTAGTACTGGCAGTACTAACTTTTACTCGGCAGTACTAACTAGTTAGTACTGGTAGCTATAATCTCAACAGTACAAACTTTTTGACTTGGCAGTACTAAGTTGAACCAGCAGTATAAACTTTGTAGAAGCCCTTAATTCCTAACAATCCTCCCCTAAACTTGTGATTTACCTCCAAATCATCAACTTTCTTAAATTAAACCTTTCTGAGCTAAGAGGATGCTTCCAAACACCTTACTGGCTTGGTCTGTTTGCTAGTATGGAGATTTTCCTTAAAAGCTCATTTGTCATTTCTGAATATTCATCCACTCTTAGCTTGTTACACAACATCAAAGTCATAAGTGCTCTTATCAGTGGATAATCTTTCTCAACTAGCATAAAAATATCATGTCCTCTCTCTGTAGACACATGATGAACACCACTTGTATTATATAACTTCCATGTCAATGGATCATGCATATATCTTTAAATCTTCCATAGAGTATCATTTTCATCTAGTTCAAATAACCTCTTTAGTTCAACCCACAATTCTTTTGCTTTATCATCTGTAAGTTCTGTTGAGTTGAATCTTTCATGAACCTTTCATGAACAACTACCGATAGTGTTGAACTAGATCATCCCTGTCAAAATTCTTGAGCAACTTCACAAAACCTGATATACCTCGATGTAATTTTCCTACTCTGAGGAGTTTCCAAACTTCATAGTGTCTTCAGAGTAGACTTTCCTAGGTAATGATGGGTAACTGGTTTGCAGAGCTTCAACAATTTATTCCTCTCGGGACTATAATCATCATTTGTTGTAGTTGTTCTTGAGACAGTTCATCTATTTTTGGTTCTTCATCTGATTGTTCTTGAACTAACCCAGAAGCTTCTCCAATCTTTTGTCTTTTAGCAGGCTCTTCTAAACCTTTTTGACATGCTCTTTTTAGTCTCTTATCCTCCAACTCAGAATCCATAGGCACAAAATATTGTACCCTCCTCATGGTAGTTTCAAATATTTCTTTAACCTGCTCAAAAGAAAGTAACTTCAATTTCTTGATAGAGTAACCTCCTTCTGTTCTTTATGTAAGTTGACATAAAGCCCTTTTGTTGAGCAGGAGTCATGGCTGTTTTCTCTTAGCTGCCACTCTTTGTTGAGCAAAGAACTTCGGTTCTTGGGATTAACAAGTTCCACAGCTTTCTGGTAAATCTTTCTTCACGAGACTTTTCACCTCTTGTAACTGTTAAAACCAAATCTTTCACTTGTTCAAACCTAGACTAGATATCATCCCATTCAGCATCTGTAAAACCCTGAGCTGCTCGATGCACTTGAGCCATTCTCTGCCTTTCTAATTCATCCATTTCTTCTTGTATTCTCAACAGGATGCTGCTTCATAATCAAGCCTCCTGGTCTGTTCCTTCTGTAAACTTTGCTTCTTGTTCATGCAGTAAATCTTGGCCTGTTCTTCCTCGGCAACTTCTGAGTTAATTCTCATCAATACGCATTTGTATTTGAACTCTCGTTTTTGATCTCTTTGGTGGCTCAAACTCTTGCATAACACTTGCCTTTGCCTTTGTTGGCACTGGTGAAGGAATATGATATCAAACCCCTCTTGAGCCATACCAGTAAGTACGACAATCCACTGCTAGTACTAACTCCGGCCATACCAGCAGTACTAACCAATCCACCTGCCAGTACTACCTTCTTCTTCTAGTATAAGTATGAACGTTTTCAACTCCCCTTCTTATTCTAGCTGCATCAGCAGAGAAACCATTAGGTGCCAGCTGAAAAAACTCCTAACCTCTTCCAGGAGTTGATCACTAACAAGTGTATCTCAACCTCACTGATCTGCAACATGTGAGGAAACCAATTAAATCAGCATCCAAATCCATATCTTCCATCAGACTCGCTCCCCTGTTTGGAAGAATCCGCCTCATCTTCTTCATCATCATAAACCACAATTTGGCTCTCCTCTATAGCTTACGCTAACCTTGAGACTGTCTTCTCTAACTTCTTCTACTTCAAGATAACTTGGTGTAAGCATTACCATATACCTTTTTAGTTGCGTTTAAATCTTCCTCAACTTGCTACTTGTGTGTGACAATTAGGTACAAAAACCGACAATCATTTAGTGGTCAAACTAAAGCTAACCCTCATCACTTCCAAGTCAAAGAACTCTAGGGATAGGTGAATCATGACATTGGAGCACATGGGTGTCGTTGCATAGATGTGATGAAGTTGGTGGTTGTAGTAGAGGAGCACTAGTGGGTGTGTGATGGGACTCAACTGGGATTGTTGATCCTTCACCCTGTACATTCTGACCTTGAACAAGCATTGGTTGAAACAATGGAGTGTTCACCCCAGTATATCCCTTGGAAGCTCTTCTCATATTGCTAAACAGTTTGTGAGTGAGGGTAGGAGCAATGTAAGTTCTTTTGTGGGGAAGAAGTAATCTCTTATGCTTGTTTCAAAAAAAGTGTATAAAGCTTGGATACATCAAAAACTTTGTCTTACTTCCAAGTTTTTCACCATGGCCTCAAAAATCAATTTGGAAAAAGTAAGGTTTCTGTGTGGGTGCCTAGCAAAGGATAACATGTTTATATTTACGACTAAAACCGTTCTTCCAAGCATTTTCTAGACTTAAGCATAAAGAATGTATGAATTAAAAATTTCCACGAGGGAAAAGTGTCCGCCCTTTGAAAAGTTAAGCTGTCTGAGTTTGGACACCTAGGCATTAAATGATAACTTACATACCCCATAAGAGCAAGTTGCTCAAAAATTTCAGCATTAGGTAAAGTGCTAATACCATCAGAATCTTCTAGCTTGAGATGTCTTCTAATAGAGGCCTCAGAAACAACCTTGACTTTTCCCATCATAGTAGAAGTTATTTCCATGTTTCCATTTCTCAGTGTGCTTGCAAAGCAGTTGCCAAAACTGTTCGGGAGAAGAGACATAGATAGTTAGAAGACTTTCAGTGAGGAGCATACCTTAAAGTGAACTTGTAGAGAGAAAATCAATTAATTTGATAAAATCCTTTCAACCTGCTTCTGACTTAGTAAGTAGCAACCATGTGTGGCTGTCAGCAAAATCCCCAATTCGTCATTTGATGAAGAGAATTTGATTAGGTTCTGGAATTTGTTAGTTTTAATGAGATGTGTGAACGTGGCAAAGTAATTGAGAATTATAGTAAGCGCACTTAGGGTTTTGATATCGCCGAACTAATAAAATTGAATCTTTTCTCGAAGAAAACTTATAACTGAGAAGAAATAATCAAGAAATATTCGAAATTATAGATACCCTACAAACGTAGTGGTTGCGAAAATATCTCAACGGCTATATTTAATTAAGAAAATTCTGTTATGTCCCAAACAATATTAACGGTAAACACAACATTACTAATACTTAGCCTAACCAGTCACGATGTAATTCCCAGCAGTACATAAGTTTAGACTAACATACTAAATACTGCCTAGCAGTACTAATAAATGCGTAGCAGTATTAACTGTTGAACAACCATTTAACCTCAATTATGTTCCAAAAAGTATTTCCATCACCAATCTTGATTCTCACAAGCTCTCTTTCTGTTTTTGTTCTTACTTTATCTTTCAATTCTTTTTACTCACAAAATCACTTTTTTCTGTTTGTATTCACACATCTCTCTTTTTGTTTTTCAACTCACAACATCTCTCTTTTCTTTTTGCTCACCAAATCTGACATTTTTGTACAAAGTTCCATCAATTCTAATAGTTTCATACTGTCCTCTCCACTTCCAAGTGTGTAACCTCTTGAGAGAGGTGGATCATTGGACTGTTTAGATGTAGTCTCAATCCTAGTTTGAGCATCTACACCCCCCCCTAATATGGTATCTTGGCACCTGGGACCACTACCTGAATCAGTTCCCTAAGGATTTGACTCATTAAGTTTGCCAAGATTGGGGTTCCATTGTTTTGTTACACTGTCCGCTCTGCAAGCTAGAGCTAGAAGCAGTAGTGGCAGCCCTTTCCATTATGTCTTCCCACTCCTTATAGACAGTCTCATCTGCAACAAGGTTAATAGGTCCACTAGACTAAGATATCTTAGTGGTCCTTATGGCTTTTCCTAGTTGATGGTCTTTTGGTTGATATGATAGGAACAAGTGATTGTTTCTTTTATTGTAAGTTGAGTAAATATGGATGGTTTGGGGTTTTGTGTTTTTTTTTGGATCAGTGGGTTGTCCTAACCCTTCATCTATATCTACTTGATATTTTAATCACTTTCATTCAATCTGAATTGACCTCCCCTCAAATAATGCTTCAGATGTTAAGAATTTTCTCAGTAGTTGTAACTCTAATGATATCCCAGCAGTACTAACTTTGGCTCAGCAGTACTAACTTTTGCCTGGCAGTACTAATTTTCTGCCTAGGCATATGACCCGTGCAACTATCAATTGTTAAACTTCAAACCTCATTAGATCCTGACTCCAAACAAATGTTAAGCTCCAAAGATTGAGTAATCCAATCTAGCAATCAAAAAGTAAAACCTGGTAACATCAAAAAATACATTGTGAGAAGATATGCAACAGTGTGGTCGTGTAAATCTTATCACTTGAATCAACTTCTTCTCATACTAAATCTCTCTGATGAAATTAGGTGCCTTTCCTCTATGTTTTGGTGTAAGAGTGAAACACTAAGCGGATTCTTCACAAATACAAACTGTACTTTTAGTATCATTGTAAATCTTGTGTCATGAAGTTGAACCCATAAGTCAAGGCATGTTAAAGTGGTGGAGCCATAAACACCGGCTCAACAATTGCAGCAAAAACTTACTCTGCTTCAAGTAGTGGAGTTAGCAACTATGGTTATTGCTTTTTTACATTGCCAATCAAATCAACCTTTTTGCCAAAGAAATTGAACAACCTCTTATTGTGGATTTCCTGTCAAGAGGGCTAGCTCCAGCACAATCACTATCCAGAAAAGCTTCCAAGTCAAATGGTGATTCTCTAGGATACAAAGGCCTAATTTTAGGTTGACTGTAAGTATCTAAAGGATTCTCTACACGCATGAAGATGTGAAGTTCTTAGGAGTAACTTGGAACCTTGCACAAGCACAAACACAACGGCAATGTCAGCCTAAAGCATTAAGTACAATCAATGAACAATCAATGATTGGATAAATGAACACTGACAACTTCAGCTTCTTCAATCTTTAACCATCCTTATAAGTCGCTATGGAGTGCTTGCTGTCTTCTACAGTTGCAAAATCAAACGTCTCAATCTTTCAACCACATATTGGCTTAGCTAAGGAAGATTACATCCTCCCTTATGTTGTACTTGCAATCCCGAAAAGAAAGTGAGTCCCATAGAACTCATGCTCGAATCTCCTTGTGCATCAAACCGTCAACTCATCACATAAAGACTTCCTTTGGGCGATCCAAAGATGATATCATCAACGTATACCTATACTAACAAGATATCACCTTTGTCCTTCTTGATGAACAAAGTCTTATCTCTAAATCCATTTTTAATTAAGTAGGTAGACAAGGTCTCTACAGCTCTAAGACTTGATTAGACCATCTAAAGCTTTTTGCTACCTTATACATTATTCAGGAAATTGTGGATCGTCCAAAACCTGGAGGTGGCAAACCATATACCTCCTCTTAATAGTACCATATAAGAAGGCAACTCTTCCAATCATCTGGCACACATGAACCCTATATATGATAGCAACAGGCCAAAAGAACGATTGCTTGTATCCTAGCAACAAGCAAAAAACCTCATACATAATCAATAACTTCTTCTTGGGTGTAACCTGGTGCAACCAGGCTTAGCCTAGTTTTCTTATGACAATGCCTTCTCTCATCTTTCGTGTTTCTAAGACCCATTTGGTTCTAATGGCCTCTTGCCATTAGTAGAGCAACCAGTTCCAAACCCTTCTGAAGTGAAATTGTAGAAGCTCCTCTTGCTTGCCTTCTATCCAGATTGGATCGTCCTAAAGAGCTTGAATCAACTTTCGTGGGTTTCATTGGAAGAGAAAACAGCAAACAGACAATATTTGGAAAGTCTTTTTGTGATTTGTTCGCCTAAGCTTGTAAACGGAGAAATCAAACCATGTTCATCATTTATCTTGGTCATGTGTCTTGTCTGTACAGGTGTTTTTAAACTTCCAATCACTTGATCTTTAGGATGATCTTTAAGAAATTTTGTGAAAGGAGCATCAAGAACTGTATAAGATGAAACCACATGTTCATTCAACATCTTCTGCCACAGCTTCATATCACATAAGCCATACCAAAAAATTCCAGTAATCATGCATAGGAGAACTACACTTGGAACATGGGGTAGAGGAGATGCATTTTTTTAAAGGAGAAAATTCGTCAAATCTAAGATGTTCCCTAAAATGCATTAGCAATACTATCAGGGTTCCCCAGCATTAATTTGATGATGATGGAGCAAGCATTAGCAAGATGGTCCAGCAGTAACTAACAGTAATTAATAATGTTAGTACTGTTAATGGTTTTGGGGTTCAAATCTGCATTTCCTTTTGTATTAAGCCTGAGACTCACTTCTGTACTTGTTCATCCTTTCCATCATTTATCTGTACACTCCACTTTCATCCACTTCAATAGCCTTCTTTCCAGCATTTACTTCTCTGTCCTTAGGATCTTGAGAGATTAATGGATCAGTTGTGCATAAAGGTATCAGGATATACTCTTGTTCAGGATCTATCTTCTTTTTAGCTTGACCTGCAACAATGTTATCTTTGTTTCCTGCAATACCATTAGTTTGATTTCCTGAAACAACTGGCACATAGTTCATAGATATTGTCAAAGAATCAACATCAAAAAGCCAGTTGATCAATTCTGACTATACCTTTTAAAATATATAATATATAAATATAAAATACTTATATAAATATAAGGGGGTAATAATAAAAAAATCACAATTATAGTAATCCGGGAGTATGATTCCCGGGTCGTTTCCCCAACGAGGAATGCAATTGAAAGCCGAGAGTCGTTTTGAGAATCGATGCTTGAATGGAACAAGATTGATATTGGTTATCTAAAACTACGGGAAAACTAAGGCAAAAACTTAAAAACACTTAAGGCAAGACAAATTTTAACTAAAAACGCAAAACGGGAATCCTAAACGGGACCTAAAAACCCTAAATTATCAAAATTAAGTCCTAAAATGATCTTTTTGGTTTTTATAAGTCTTAATTGACTAAAAAGCTAGAACAAAGAAAACTAGACTAAAAACGAAGGAGATTTAAGCTTAAAAACACTAAAAACATGAACGGGATTCAATCCCGTTCTTTAAAAAACAAAATTTTGCAATTTAAACCCTACGAAAGCAAATCTAATTTTCCTAGGTTCTAAATGTTAAAAGAAAATTTTCTAAAAAAGAATTATATTTTTTTGACTTTTTTTAAATTTTTTATGAATTAAAAACGATTTTAACAAAAATTAAATATAAAAAATACTAAACAATTTATAAAAAAACTGGAAAAATCATGAAAAGTAGCTTGAACAGTGTAGAATCTAAGAAAAATAAGCTTGTGAAAACAGCTTATCAAATAAGCAGTTAAATAAGCCAAAAACGGCTAATAAGCTAAAAGGGGCAAAACTACTATAAAGAATAAATTGTGCAAACATATACCGAAAAAGACCCAAGGGCGAGTTGGTAGAGGGAGTGTGTGTAAAACGTTTGGTTGTGGGGTTGAGGTCCCAGGTTCGAGCCTTGCTCACCCGGGGCTTCCCCTACTCCCAAATGTTTTTGCAAATTCCATTTTTTTACAACTTTTTATAAAAGCAACAAATAAGCAATTTTTGTAAAACAACTTTTTTTATAAACCACAAATAAGCTAAGAAAGACAGAATGCTTAACTTAACTAAAAAGCTAAATGGTTAACTGTTTTGGCTTTGTTTACACTAAATAAGCTAATAAAAGGGTGAATAAGCTAAGACATCCTCTACTACAACTAATAAGCAGGAACAAACAAAAATAAGCACATAATTTAAGCTATAATAAACTAAGAAAGACAGAATCACTTAAAGGCTCTAATACTTAGAATTTTTTAAGCTACAATGCAATTAAGCTCAAATAAGCCTTACCTTAAGTAAAATAAGCTAAAAGGGGCTTAAACTACACCTAATAAGCAATTTAAGTAAAAATAAGCTAAGAAAGTGAGCAAATAAGCCCAGAAAATCAAATAAGCACTTTAGCATACAATTGCAAACCAAACAGACAAACTACCAACTTTGAGCTTATTTTTAAGCATGCCAACAGAACCTTATGGTTATGAGACTTGAAAATATCAAAAGATTAACCTTTAAGCTATTTAAAACAGCATTTGAAAATTATTTTGAAATCTATATAAGCTAAGAAAAAGCTAGTTGAAAAAGCTATTTATGCAGAATACACTGTTTTTGGTTTTTTATAAAAAGACAAAAGACAGATCTGTAGACTAAAAAAAGGTAGACAAATGAGCTAGTTATTATAAAACAAGCTCAATTAGATAAATTGTGGCCTATAAACTAATTTTGCACAAATTTTGAAAAGCTAATTCCTACTTTAACTTGCTGATTTTTCGGCTTGAAAATGGCCTATTTGCCTATTTTTACTACTGATGCAATTAACACTTAATGACTAAAGAGTAGAACTAAATGATGCAGGTCCTGGGATTTGTTTTAAACTTCATTTAAACACCTAAACCAAAGCAAATAAGGCACTAACAATAGCTAGAACAGATTTGAGCTTAAGATGCATTTTAAACTAGACTGAGGCTAACAGACTTAAACAACTACTAACTTTATTAACAAATTATTCTAACCTTTGAAAGAAAATCTTAAATCCTAACTTAATAAACCTCAAAATGAGATTTAAAATCAATGCAAAGAACCA
>BQNB010106680.1:0-19866 GCA_026074375.1 Tanacetum coccineum | reverse complement strand
CAATGATGCTTTGTGACTTGATGATTTTAAAACTAAGAATTCAAATAACAAATTTATGTGTTGAACGAATGTCGTTGCGCGAATCATATTAACTATGTTGTATAAATTGTTTGTGTAAACCATGGAAAATGTGTTTTCAAATTTCATAAACTGACCCAATGGTGTCAAATAAAATTTTCTTTTCAAAAAAACACTTTTCTTTTTTTTAAATAATAAGAATGGAAGGTGGTGCTATCTTCTTTTCTCTCTTTTGAAATAACTTGACTTTTACACTTTGAAATTTTTCTTGAAATAAATTTAAGCGTGTAGCGTATGCAAAAGAAACGTTTTGACGAAGAAGGACATGATGTCGTTTGGTCCTCAATTATGCATAACCTGATCAACTATGTATAATTTAGGAAGAACCACGCTATGTCGATAAATTGTCACCCTTAAAACGCTTGGTAATTGAGATAAATGTTTGGGTCAAGCTTCCGGAAGAAGAAAAATATTTTTACCCTATTACGGATACTTATGGAAGTAACCATATTCCTATCGACTGCATGGAGAGAGTCTCATGTGAGTCATTATGACCGAGACGTTCCGAAGCGGAAATACCTACGGTATTGTTCGGAACGAGTGTGTCTAGAAAGGGGTGATGTTTAGTTAGTAGTGTTTAAGAGCGGTGATGGTTATGAAGACGTGTCAAGACCAACTATAGTCGGTGTGCTAGTAAGCAATGATAGATTTGAGCTATCAAGGGTGTAAACCGGATATCGACATTGAGAAGGAATCTTCTTGGAGATCTAAAGATTCCTAAGGTGGGTGGAAGCTGAGATGGTTAGTCCCGAGGTTGAAAATGAGAAATAAAGAAGACTTCTCCTACATTGGATGTATGATACGTTAAATATATCAACTGATGGCCGTGAAGAAGACTTCTTTCCCCGAAATGGAATATAATGGTAGTGTAGTCGTAAGTATACCTGATGACGTCAAGGATTTTAATGAGACACTATACGATACTTGACCTACGGTTAAGTGTAGTGGCCCTTACTCCGGGACGTGACGACCCAAGGGCGTAAAGAGTGGCGAATTGATTGAGATTCTAGCTAAATGGTAACGTCCGTTTCTATTACTGGAGGAACAACCAAAATAGCCAACGTCTTAAGTCGAGCAGTATTGAATTAGGAGTGTGAGTATTTCGACTTGATGAGTTGATTCATCAATGATGCTACGCGATGAGAAGGGACCAAACCAACGATGTTAGTCGCCATGAGGAAACGTTGAAATTTTTGAATTTTCGTCAGACGAGCAATAAGTCCATGATGCTCATTGTTTTCATAATTGATTTTGATTTGTCATTTGACCTTATGTGTTGTAGCGGGATTGTAATTGTGGAATATGTGCTATATGGCTACGTGCTGTAAAATGGTAGTGAGCTGTATCTAATCCTCGATTTACGTAGAGACCCTTCTAAAAACATTGAGGACAATGTTTAGCTCTAGTATGGGGGGTCTATCGATTTGATTGTGCCTGCAGCCGTTGTTTTCACGTAATCCCGTTTTTACCACCAAAATACCAAAAAAATGAAAAAATTTAAAAATTTTCAAAAATAAAATAAGTGTTTTGTCACAATTTTGACTTTCCTGCTGGGTAGAATAAGAATAAATTTTGACTCGATCGAGCGTGTTGAGCTCTAGCTTGTTCCTTAACTTTTAGACTAAGCATTCGCGGATCTTTGCGAAGAACGAAAAATGATAGAGTTAATTATGAGTTAGATGCTAAACAAGGATTAGTTGGAAATCTTAAGAGCTCATAAGTGTAGTTTGTGGCTTTTCTCTCCCATAAGCTTCTAACCGGATTAATAATACGTGCTATTTTTGAAAATTAAACTTAAATCAACAATTTTTGAAGTATAGTCGATATCAATAATTTTAGTTCAAATTTATACTTAAATTTTCTAAAAAGAAATTTTCTCTATATCTTGGTATTATATGTGAAAAAAAATGATAGTGAAAAATGAGGTAATAATAATAATAAAAACTGTGGGCTAATAAAAGTTTACTGCATCTTGCCGGCTCACAATCGATGTTGCAGTCTTCTAAATAAGGCACATAGTAATTATCTGAGACTGATAAAAGTTTGCGGCATCTTGCCGGCTCACAACCGATGTTGCAGCCTTCTAAAAGGTCGAGGATTTCTTTAGTTTAATAGATGTGTAATTATATTAAGTGTAGTAAACGTGAATTAATAAATATAGGGAAAATCTATTTTTCTTAAATGTCCCGATACTAGTCTCTGTGGGGTGTCAAAAGCCTGGTCACTTAGCCGCAAGGTTGGGATGTGCCGAGACGAAAGTCGCTACATGGGATGATCTCGCCTTCAAACTCATTATTCTCGGGTGGAACGTGAAGCATAGAATTTTGCAAAACGTTGATCCATGGTTGAAATTCGAAATGGCACATTCACCTAATATATAATAATTGTCGGGAGTGAAAAGTTCACAAGTTATAAATATGAGTAGTGTTAGCATCTTAACTTATATTTAACGGTGATTTCGTTTTAAGCCTGGTTTGGAATAAGTGAAAAGTCAAGAATGATGAATTTATCCTTTTTGGGGCATTTTAGGATTAAAATGCATCTTGTTCTATGATCCCTAAAAGTTATGATATAACGAAAGTCAAATAAGTTAGTTAATTGCTTAAAAATAAAAGTATAACAAAAAAATTAGAAAAATGAAAAGAACAAAAATATGTGTAGGAATAAGTGAATACATTTAAAAATGGTAAAAACGGGGCTTTTCAAAAATTATGATTCTTTAATTCTCCTTGACGAACACTTAGCTACTTTTCGATGTTATTAGTCGAGGGGGATTGAGATTCTTAGTTTTCTAAGTGCTTACTTATAGCATTGCATGAGGACACGCAATATTTTAGTATGGGGGATTTTGGTATGTGCTTAAATACAAATACCTTTGACCTTTAAAATCGGACATAAATGACCAAAAACGTACCAAAAATACATTGTATTTGTATGTTTTTATTTATATTGTGCAGGAAACGAATATCCGAGAAAAAGACGAAAAATCAAGCCAAAAACGACAAAACCGAGCACGGAATGGAAAAACGTAAAAGTCAAAGTCGAAGTCAAAGACCAAAAAGTCAAAGTCAAGGTCAACCCCGACAAAGTCAACAGTCAAAGTCAAAGCCGAAACAGAAGAAATGTTAAATTGGCCCACCCGTACCCATCTAATGGGCCAGGGCAGCCCATTAAGTGTTATTATGAAGACTTAAAAGCCCAAAGTTTAAATAAAAGCCCAAAATCCCTTTATGAGTCATACGGCCCAAAATCAATAAGTATAAGCCCAAACTCACTTAACTAGCGTTAAGTCCTTTAACCCTTTCACCTTTAACTGTCGTTAGTCCCACATGGACTAACTTTTCAATACCACTTAACACTTTGGAGGACTTATATTGCCAATCCACAAAATACATTATACACCACAAGGACTTAATATGCAATACACTCATACACATTCAAGGACCATTCTTATCACTCCTTCAAAGTTTTACCCAGTTAACTCTAAACAAAATCATTTCCCGCTTAAACCCCTGCTCACCCATCACTATCCCTCGTCACTATTTATCTTCCCCAAATGAACCCTACAACAAACCTGTCATTTTCCCATCTCACCCCACTTCATAAAAGTCCAATTGCCACTGTGGCAATCCCAAACCTCCCTACTGGACAAGGGAAAACAACAAGAAATCAAAGGTCACGATTTAAGGATTGGGCACCAAGAAAGATTAAAGGCCAAGATTGACTATGGGCTTATACTCACACAACAAGCACACCAGCCTTGAGCACTCTCAGAAGAAACACAAGAGAAGAGGCCAAGACTTAGTATAAATAGGCATAGTGTAGTTCATTTTCTTTTTGTCGAATTTTAGTGTTAACTCCAATCTTGTATTAACCAAAATTTGTACCATTTTATTTCTGTCTTTTAAATACTTTTCTTTAATTTACTGTCATTTAAATACTTGCTTTATTTCTTTAAGTTAATGCAATTTAGAGTTTTCCTTTAATTATTGTCATTTAAGCTTACTTGTCTTTAAATACTGTTGTTTAAGCACATATATAAGCTTTTAAGTCATTAAAAGCCTATATATAAGTTTGTTTTCATTTCTGTCAAAAAAAATCAAAAAATCATAAAAAAATCTAAAAAAATTTCAAGAATTCAAAGGAGCAAGGTGAATATTGGATGGCCTTGGGTTAGTGCTTCATGGGAAGCTTTAGGAAAGGTTATTAAGTTGTTTGAAAGCTTATTCTCTTGCCAAAAAGCATTGGACTCTTGTAATCTTACTTTTTAATATTTTTTTTGCAATTTTACTATAGCTAAGCTTATTTTCTGATTATTTCTTACTTATCTTGCTTTTTATTGTTGTTTCATGCTCATTTGTCTTAGTTTATTGTTTTCATGCCATTTGTTTAAGTTTTTGTTTGAATCTGCCTTAAACTGCCTTTAAATAGCTTATTCTTATTTGCTTTTTCTAGTTCTTGTCATTGTGTTTTTATTATTCATTAGTGCTTATTTTTCATTGTTATTCATCTGATTTCAGTAAACCTTGCTTAGCTTTTTTAAAATCAGTTTTAAAAAGCATTATTAACTCTTAAAGGGGTGTTTGGGATAAGAGGTAAAAAGGGTCAAACTGGTTTAAAAATCCTTTGGGTCACTTTGCTTACTTTTACAAACCCTTTTTAAGCTGTGGTTAATCTGTTTTCAAAAGGTTTCAAGTCTTAAAACCTATTTTTAAGTTTTGTCTAATAGAGTCTTTGAAACTGTGGTGACAACAGTTTCATAAGTCCTTATTTGATTTGGCTTTTAAAAACAGTTTTTAAAACTAGTTTTATGTGTCCTTTTAAGTGTCTAATTCAGTAGCATAGTCCTTGTTAGTTTACTTTAGTTTTTCCAAAAATCTGTCAAAGTCTTTATCAAGTGTCCTTTGGTAAAACTGTCTTTTTGATTTTCAAATTTCAGTAGGTAAAAATTGTTTTTAGCTTTTAAAATTTTGAGCATAAGCTCTTTTGTTGTCAAACTCCATCTGTTTTTACTTATTTTTCATTTTCAGCTTATTTTTCTAGCTTATTTTAGGCCTGCTTTAAGCCTAGTTGCTTTTTAAGAAAACCAAAAAAAATAGCCTATCTGTGTGAGTAACCCCTTTCCCTTAGCTTTTTAGTAGCTTATTGGAGTTTCAAACTCTTGTTTTTCTGCTGATTCTAGTAGCTTTTTGGATGATCTTTAAGGTCCTATAGCCCTCATAGCCATAAGGATCCCTTAAGGTGCTTAAAAATAAGCCCAAAAGTACCCTTTAGGCTATATGAGTGATAGTTTAGCCATTTAGCTTATTTGATTTTTATAGCTTATCTGTCTTTTTTTCCTTGCTTATTTTGTTTAAATTTGCTTATTAGGTGTAGTGTAGGGCCTCTCTTAGCTTATTTTCCTGTTTGACAGCTTAGTTGTGTTTAAAATAGCCCAACAATTAGCTTAATTAGGACTTAGTGTAAAAAAGCCCTTTCTGTTACTTTTTAGCTTATTTCGGTGCTTATTTGTGGTTTATAAAAAAAGTTGTTTTTATTAAAAATGCTTATTTTCGGGTCTTTAAGCTTTTCCATAAAAAAAATTTGCAAAATAAAAAACTTTGGGAAATTGTGAAGTCTAGGGTGAGCAAGGCTCGAACCCTGGACTTCACAACCTCAACCAAAGCTTTTAACACAACACACACAAACCACTCCGCCCTTGGGTCTTTTCCGTTCTAGTTTGCACACATTAATCTTTTATACACGTTTTCCCATTTTAGCTTATAAGCCTTTTCGGCTTTTTCCCAACTTATTCAAATAAGCTGGCAACACCATTTTATTTTTCATAGATTCTACTCATTCCAAAGTACTTTTCTGTATTTTTCTCGTTAAGTTTAGTATTTTTAATCATTTTTTCTTATTAAAACAGTTTTTAATTCATAAAAAATTATTAAAAAGTCAAAAAATATAATTCTTTTTTTCAAAATTTTCTTTTATCATTTAGCACTTAGGAAAAATAGATTTGCATACGTAGGGTCGAAATTTCAAAATTTCATTCTTTAAAGAACTGGTTTAAGATCCCGTTCTCGTTTTTAGGTTTAAATCATTTTTAGCTTTCGTTTTTAGGTTTTCTTTAATCGTTTTTGCATTTTAATCTTAGAAATTAGAAAATCCAAATCCAAATCTCTTAATCCATTCAATTCACGCGATCACAAACGTTCTCGATTTTCAATTCGCACCTCGTTGGGAGAACGACCCGGGGGATTTTTGATTTTCCTTTGGTCAAAAGAAATTGATTTGAATCTCTTGGAATTCTTACTATACTATATTATAATTGAATTATAATCTAACCCTAAAAAGTTTGGTTATCATCGTCCTCATGTACTCGGAGCTGGTGATAACCCGATCGAAGAACTATCTTGGAGAAATAACACGAACCTTGTAGTTGATCAAATAAGTCATCAATTCTAGGGAGAGGATACCGATTCTTAATAGTTAACTTGTTCAATTCTCTATAATCGATAGACATATGAAAAGAACAATCCTTCTTCTTAACAAATAACACCGGTGCTCCCTACGGAAAATGATTAGGTCATATGAAACCTTGTCTTCCAACCTGTAGTTTGTTCAGACAATTCTTGCATTTCCGAGGGTGCTAGACGATATGGAGGCTTCGCGACTGGCGTCGCTCCATGAACTAAGTCTACACGGAACTCAACTTGTCGTTGCGGTGGTCATTGACAAGTCTTCCGGAAACACATCAATAAAATCTCGTACGACGGAAATATCACTCAATTCCGATTCACCTACCTTTGTGTTCATTAAGGTTTTCACGACTCCTTGAGTACGTTCACCATGAACCCGAAGTATTCTCATCCCACCTTCCAACGTGTATCCTAACCACCTTCTCATGACATACTATCACAAACTTCCTCTTTGATAACCAGTCCATTCCAACAATCACATCAAAGCTTCCACGACTCAACGGTATCAACGAACTCCAAGGGTTACGAACAATCGAATAAGATAACAAACGAATATCGAGTCAAAGGCTAAAATGCATATAGGAGATTCAACAAATGAAAATAGACGTGGATCAAATTACATAAGAATCCTTTGAAAGAAAGGATACGTATATGTACCGAGTGAACACGCGAACGAAAGAAAAAAAAATCAGCAGACGTACCACGACAAAAGAACACATAAAAAATCAATACAAAAGACGAAAATTCTTTTACCAATTATCGACTTTACTCGAAAGACCAAATTAAATAATGTTTTTATAAAAACCATCTAAATTAAGAAAGACACTTTAGTAAAAAAAATCATTTTAAATAAGTATGAAATTTATCTTAAATGTAATCTTTGAAAAATTTCATTTTGGTTGTCATAAAATCTAAGATGGTATCTAATGGGTATCGTACATTACCACTAGATCACTTTAAACCTGCTTTTTAATAATAAAATAAAATCTATTGACACAACTCATTTAAAACACAGTTTTCTCCAACACCAACACAATACTTTAAAAGGTTGTTTATAATTAACATCCAATTATAAAATATGTTACTCCAAACAAGACACCATAATACCAACAGGGACGTAAAAACACCGTACAGACCCTAACACAATTCTAATGTTTAAAAACGAAAGAAAATACTAGAACCATATACTCAAAATAAAATCAAACGAACTCGTACAAGAAAACTCATGCAAGACGTTATGTACCCAAAAGAAAACGTAAGGTCTTATCCAAAATAATAATCAACAGAGCAAACCTAAAAGCATCGATACTAACACGTCGCCAACGGGTTACGAAAACCAAGGGATATACAATCAAGGGAGTAATGATACACACTAATATGTTAGGAACAATTAGTGCTTAAAAGAAACGTTTGATACTCATACGAGAAATCAATGCAACGAAAGAACTAACGAAACGCGCCTATATCCGAAAGAGCAAATCCAAACAACCAATATACATCAAGACGTAGAATGGAAAAAAATCAGGTATCCTTACTAACAAAGTACGATGAAGGGATGCTAAGCTTAGACTTAGGAAATCCGAACAAACAACCGAGCAAACGAGCAACCTCTATAATAGCAATACTAGGTATCCGCAAATACTAGATAGAAGGGCAAACTTACTATCTATACAACTCAACTCAACATATCCTCCAATTAGGGTAAGAGAAAAAAAATTCTCTACCCTTACCACCATCCTTATCATAAATGCACATATCAAAAAGGAAAACATATTACACTACCACCTTACAACCAAACACAAATAAATGCAATCATGGTCACAAGTCTACGTGTGTGATGCCTTTATAATTATGTTGGCCACCATAATTATAAGTGCCTCCTTTCACACGTGTACTTACTTCCAAGATTACCCATTTCAATCATAATTCACATATGAGCACATATACCACATTGCACATCTTAAACCACTCCAACTTAACACATAAAGGATGCTCCATCAATTAACTACTTACTTATATCAAAATAAAATCGAAACACATAACGGAACGAAAATCTTGCAACAACTCCCCAAAATTCCGAAAAATCAGAAAGAAATAATCAATAACAACATGACGAGGTAAAGGACGGTGTCTTGCAGGTACGGATATTCAATAAAAAAACAAAAACAAAGGCAAAGCAGACAAAACCGAGCACGAGAATGAAAAGAGTGCGAGATTCTAAGTCCGACAATGCCTTCATCTCTTATTGGTTCGGCCCAACTCCATTTATATGGCTCGGACCAACCCATATTTATATAAAGTTAAACAGCCCATTTGCAGGCCCAGCCAACAGCAACCCACTAAAAAAAGCTCAGCCTAGTTATAGATTAATATTATCAAGCCCAAGACAAAGAAAGTGGGACTATCCGGCCCAAGTTAGAAGTGAAAGGGCTAGGCCCATTTTGATGTTTATAACATGAGGCCCATGAAAAAAAAGAGAGGCCTAGCCAATGACTTATTATGAACGCAACATGTTATAACAAAAAGAGGGAGGAGTTGATCATCTATCGATCTTTTTTTTCACTTTCATTGGCAGTTAGTTTTATTTTTCGAGTAGGTAGGATAGTTTAGCAGTTAGTATAGGTGTAGATTAGATAAATTCTTCAATGTGTTTTCCATTCTATTTTATTGTAATAATTAAGATTCGATATGTATCGCACCGTTTAATTTGTTGAGTTTAATTTCGGGATGTTGGGTAATTGAAGATTCGATGGATTAGAAGACGTTTTTTTTCAGGTTTTGTTAATGTTTTTTAGTGATGTTCGTTAATGATTTATAAGGTTTAAAAGTAGATGTAGTTTGGTTCGGTTAATGTTTGTTTGGATATCAAAAAGGGTAGCAACAACATCTTTCTTTTTCTTTTTGATGTTCGTAGGATAGCAGCGGCTCAATAGATCTTATCTACTCAATTTTTTTTTCAAAATTTTCCTTTAGTAATTTTTATCTTCATAGCCTCGTAGGTAAGATTAAATTAAAGATAGCAGGTAGGCAATTTTTATTATTTTTATTCTTTTTTTTGTTTTGTCTCTGTCAATAAATAGTTTTGAAAAGTGGGTGATGATTTTAAAGCAGTTTTAGTAAATTAGTTTTGGAGCTTTATTCATTGTTGGCTTATGGTATTTGTTTTAACAAGTCATTTGGTTTGTTGTTTGACGATTATCGGTTCAACTCATGAGGCGAGAAGCTTATGAGTCTTATAAGCTAGATTTTACCTTAAGTTTAGAACTTGTTAGCTTTTATAAGATTAATTAGTAAATAAAGTTTACACTTTATTATCTAGTTAGTTAAATAAAAACTAAAAAGAAATAAACTAATGTATTATTTTTGTTTATAAGATTGGGTGGTTTATATCGTCTCCATTGTTTCGATCGGGTTCTATTTTTCTTCCTTTCTCTTTATTTAGTAGTATTAGCTTAATTAGATTATTATGTTTGTTATTATTGTTAATGTTAGATTCGTTGCCATGAATATCGAGTAGATTTAGTGTGCTTGTTAAGTGACCGTGGATACTGAGTTAAGTGTGAAATAAAAAGTAAATTGTTGATTAATAATTTTCGGATTATTTAGATTTCTTATTTGAATATTTCGAAGGGCAAAAGCCGGAGAAATAATCAAACATCAAATCTCGTAATTAATACTTTTATAAGATATCGTTTTCAAAATAGACCAACGTCGTGAGAAAATAATATTTTTACGGGTGTTAAATCGTCATCATTTAAAGTAATTTGTATCAAAATAAAGGCTTGTTTTCAATATAAACCAACGTTGTGAGAAAACTGTTTTTAAACGGGTACCAATTCTTTATTATCTCTTTATTTCACATTTAATGATCTTTTCACCTCACTTGACAAGCATATCATTTTATTTCATATATTTGATCTATTTATCTTGCTTTTTATTATTTAGTTATAATTTAGTTTATTTTTATAGAATTAGTATAATTCAAAACCAAAAACTAAAAGATATTCAAGCATCCAATAAGAAATATAAACATAATTTTCAAATTCAATTCTCATTAGGATACGACTCCGGAATATTTAACTATTACTTTTCCTAAAGTGATTCTTATTTCTTACGGGATACTTGATATTTTACATACGGCTAGTACGTATTTATACGATATTAGACCTCCTGGGAGAGGTGAATCATGGGGCATGGTAGGGGACTTAGTGATGTTACCACTTCCTTATCCTGCATCTACACTAGAGACAGTAGTGGCAGCCCTTTCATGAACAACATCCACACCTGTGAATGCAGCCTCATCTGCAACTGGGGTCTAAGTAGGAAAGTTGGACTGAGGAATCTCAACTTAGTGTCTGATAGTTTCCCTAATTGTTGAAGAAGTTGGTGGTTCAGTTAATTATGGGGATGATGTATGTGGTTCAGTAATAGGTGATTGAGCTGATGTATCTGGGTGTGGTTTAGTAGATGGAGCCATGAGAGGTGTGTGTTGGGATCCAGCTGGAATTACTGATCCTTCACCCTGACCAGTTTGTTCAATAACAAGCATAGTGGCAAATAAATGTGTTTCCTCCCTAAAATATCCCTTGGTAACCCTTCTCATGTTACTAAACAATTTTGGTGTAAGGGTAGGAGTGATATAAATTCTTTTGTGTGAAGAAAGCAACCTTTTCCTTTTGTTAAAAAAGATTTGAATAAATCTTGGATACATTAGAAATTTACTTTGATTATCCAAGTTTTTCACCATACCATCAAAAATCAATTTTGAAAAATTAAGTCCTATTTGTGGCCAAACAAATTATAGCAGTTGCTATATTACTACTAAACTGTTCCCAAGCTGTTTTCGTTGGACTTAAACAATGAAGAATGATATGGATCATGAACTTCCACTGAGGGGAAAAATGGGTTTTTGAAAAGTTAATTTATCAGAAGTAATGGCATACCCCATCAGTTAGAGTTGGTCAAAAAATTTAGTATTTAGTAATGAACTGAGACCACCAACATCTGCTAATTGGAGATATTTCCTAACAGATGCTATAGTAACAGTTTTAACATGACCATCCACTGTGGCAGTTATTTCTCGTTCCTCATTATCAAGTGTATTGACAGTAGCAGTCTGCCAAAACTGTTTGATGTGAGAATCATAGATAGTAGGATTTTCAGAGAGAGCAAACCTGATGTGAGAAGCATTTAGAAAATCCACTATCTGATGAAAGCCTTCACTTCCATCTATTTTCTCCAAGAGAGGAACCATGTTGTGTTGATCACAATACTTCTAATTTGCCATTGTAGATTATGAAAGCAGTTGAAACAGCAAGATTCGAATTAAGTGTTTGGTTTAGGTACGCGTTTGAAAATTATCTGTGTTGGGTGAAAGCAATTAAGATTTTATATCGAAAGCGCTTAAGGTTATGCTTGGACCGACTGAATAAGATTGAATCTTTATCTTGAAGAAAGCTTATAAGGGAAAGAAAGATCAAGAATTATCCAAATTATAAACCCCTATAAGCAAAATATTTGGCAAAATATCTCAACGGCTATATTTAATTGCCAAAATCGGTTATGCTCCAAACAGTATTAACGGTATCCCAGCAGTAGTAAGTTAAGCCTATCAGTATTAATATTTCGCCTAGCAGTACTAACTGCTGCTCACTAGTACTAAGAGTTGTCTAACAGTATTAACTCTTTCTGTAATAATTATACACCAACATGCCTCTATTCATCACAAGCACACTAAAAACAACTAGATAGACATGTGAGAATTCATAAGGATCCAAATTTATGTACAACCTATGAATAGAAAGTAGATACTGGTAAGCAAACCATTGTACAAAGTTCCATCAATTCCTTTAGTTTCATACTATCCTCCTCACTTCCAAATGTGTTAACTCTTGAGAGAGGTGAATCATTAAACTATTTAGATACAGCCTCAAACCTAGTTTGAGCTTCTGCACCCCTCAATATGGTAACTTAGCACCTGGGACCACTACCTGAACCAGTTTCCTGAGGAAGAGGCTCATTAAGTGTTGCCATGGATTGGGTCCTATTAATGTTACCACTGTCCTACTCTGCCTCTAAGCTAGAAGCAGTAGTGGCAGCCCTTTCCATTCTATCTTCCTACTCCTTGTAGATAGTCTCATCTGCAACAAGGTGAATAGGTCTACTAGACTGAGATATCTTAGTGGTCCTTTTGGCTTTCTTAGGTTTGTGGGTCTTTTTGAGTTGAGATGATGATAAAACCGTAATTGGTTCTTCATTAGAGAGTTGAGTAGATGTGGATATGTGTTAGGGATCAATGGGTTGTCCTGACCCTTCACCCACTTCTGCTTAATGATACATTCCCTTTCATCCAATCTTAATTAACCTCCCCTCAAACAATACTTCAAAGATTAAGTAATCCAATGCTAGCAATCCGAAAGTTAAACCTGCTAACATCAAAAGCCTTTGTGAGAAGATCTGCAACATTGTGGTCTGTGTGAATCTTGATTGATGGTCCTGGTGAAAGGATCTTGAACTCCTTAGCTTGATGTAAGGTTTAGTATCCTTGGATAAATCCAAAGGTACTAAGATTGAAACTTTGAGTGTATGATATAAACTATGCGGAATCTAGTTTATACCACTAAGAAGAATAAAGAAAAAGTATGTTTGAGATAGAGAAATACAACCAAAATAATAAGCTTCAATATATTAATACGGACACTCTTTGACAGTATTAGGGTTTACAACCTTGAAGCTATGAATACTATGAAAGACTGATATAATGTGATGTGATGTGATGATACTAAAACCATAACCTAGGATCTCCTTTTATACACCAAGGAGTCCTTTACAAGATAACTACAAATCTTCTAAACTTTTACAAGATATTAACATATCTTCTAACTATATAAGATATACACAGAATAAGTCCATACATATCACAAAACGCGTTTAACTCTTCATCAGTCCTAATCTTCATGCAGCAGTGTTAACTTCTCTTCAGCAGTATTAAGTTAGTACTGGCAGTACTAACTTTTACTCTAGCAGTACTAACTAGTTAGTACTTGTAGTTATAATCTGAGCAGTACAAACTATTTAAGCTTGGTGGTACTAGGTTGAACCAGCAGTATAAACTTTGTAGAAGCCCTTAATTCCTAACAATCCTCCCCTAAACTTGTGATTTACCTCCAAATCATCAAGTTTCTTGAATTAAACCTTTTTGAGAGGATTCTTCCAAACACTCTTCTACTTTTCAATCTGTGATCTAGTAAATCTAAGAAGCTCAAATGCCATTTCACTTTCATTGTTAACCTCTAGCTTCCTACTCAGCATTCCTAAAAGCATCTCTTGAGTAAGAGGATATGTCTTCTCTACCAGCATGTGAATAGCAATGCAAGTATCCATCAGTAATACATGAATTCCACATGAATAATATAATCTCCAGCTGATTAATGTGTAATCCTGTTGAGCTTTCCAAACTTCATCATCTTTACTTGGTTCAAACATAGTATTAAGATCTCCCTAAAGTAATCTGTCATATCCTCCTAGGCTTGCAGTCTCAAACCTTTCTTTAACCTATATAAATCTAACACATCCTGCTTATCAAAATCATTAAGCATCTCTATAAATATCTTGTAAGATTTAGTATTTCCATTAGCTTTGATGATCTCCTAATACATCTTGTCTTCTGATAGAACATGTGTCTTCCAATCAACTATTGGATACTTTGTAGCTAATGATTCAACACTTACAGCTACATCATCTCCTAGAATTATATCCAAATGAGCTCTAAGCTCTTCTTTCTCAGCATCATCCTCTATATTTTGTCTTTTAGAACTCTCTTCACTTTGCTTTTCACCTGCTCTTTTCTTAGCAAGTGTTTTCTTTCTACTGCCTTCAGCCTTCTTTTTACTACCTTTTTCCTTATCATCTGATGCCATAGGTACAAAAGAGTTTACATGTTTGTATGTTTTGTCAAAGAGCTTTTGAATCTCTTCATAACTCTTTCCTTTTAGTTGATTGTGTTTGTATCTACCCATATTCTTCAGGTATGTACACATGTTACTCCTCATCTAAGTTTTGGTGGGTGGTTTACTCCTTTGCTCTACTGCTCTCTATACTGCAAAGAACCTTTTTCTTTCTGCTATCATCTCCACTAACAGTCTTGATTTTTCTTCAATAGAGTATAGTTCTTGTTCCTCAGCTTGGACTCTTACAGATAATTGCTCATCAGCTTTAATCATGCCTTAAATGTTATCCATTTCATAATAGATAGCTGCTCTGCTAGCTTCTTCTTATGCAACTCTTTCTTTTTGCAGTCTTTTAAATTCAGCTTGTTCTTCATCATGGAGTCTGAGAGCCAATTCTTCATCACTATGAATCTGGTCCTTCTTCTTTAATGGCTTCTTTGGTTCAGTCATTATGGCTTTTCCCTTGTATTTTGCTAAAATCTTTGAAACTAGTAGTGAAATAATCTCTCTTCTTGCAACTTCTTCAGGATCTTGAAAAGAGATACCTCTTGCTTTTGGCTTTGGTGAATTTTTCTTTCCACTCTTCAAGAGATCCACAAGTGCTTTAGCAAGTGTTACATCCATATCTAGTTCAGCTGTACTAACTTCTTCAGAAATTGCTCTAGCAGTACTAACTCCTTCACCAGCAGTTGTAACTGGTTTAACAGTAGTAATTGAAATACTTGGTCCTATAAATCTGTTTGGGTAGTCATATACACTAGTCTCATATATAAGATCTTCATCACTCCTCCCCTGAGTCTGTGCACCCATCTGAACTAGAGTGATTCCCTCATCTTCATCAATCTAAGCAATCTTCCTCCCCTGTTTGGAAGGATCATCATCTGAAATAACAAGCCTAACCTTTCTTCTAGCTTTGATTGACTTTACTTTGTGCTCCAACTTCTTCACCTTTATGATGAGCTTAGTGTAAGCAGCACCATTTGTCTGTTTTGTCTGCTTTAAGTCAGATTCCAAACTTTCCACTTTCTTGGATAATGAGGTACAAAGAACCGTCAATTCATTCAGTGTCAAACTGCCCTCATCACTTCCAAGTGAGTGAACCTTTGGGAGAGGTGAATCATGAGGCATTGGAGCAGCCTCTTCAGCAACATGGGTTGTTGGCATAGATGGTGATAAAGTTGGTGGTTATGAGATGGATGGAGTACTAGCGGGTGTGTAATGGGACTCAACTGGGATTGTTGATCCTTTACCCTGTAAAGTCTGACCCTTAACAAGCATTGTTTGAAAGAATGGAGTGTCCACCCCAATATATCCCTTGAAAACAGTTTTGAGTAAGGCGTATAAGGGAGCAATATTATTCTTTTATGGGTGAAAGCAATCTCTTGTGCTTGTCAATAAGATTTGTATAAAATCTTGGATACATCAAAAACTTCGTTTAATGTACAAGTTTTTTCACCATGGCCTCAAAAATCAATTTGGAAAAATTAAAGGTTCTGTTTGTGGCCAAGCAAATTATAACAGTTGCTATATTGCTACTAAACTGTTCCCAAGCAGTTTTCTTAGAACTTAAGCAGTGAAGGATGGTACGAATTAAAATTTTCCACTAAGGGGAAAAGTGTCCCTTTTGAAAAGCTAATCTGTTAGAGTTGGACACATACCCCATAAGAGCAAGTTGCTCAAAAATTTCTGCAGTAGATAAAGTACTAATACCATCAGAATCTTCTAACTTGAGATGTATTCTAATAGAGGCCTCAGAAACAACCTTGACTTTCCCATTTATTGTAGCAGTAATACTCATGTCTCCATCCTCAAGTGTGCTTGCAGTAGCAATTTGCCAAAACTGCTCTATAAGAGAAACATAGATACTTGGATTTTCAGTGAGGGCATACTTAATATTACTTGCAGTGAGAAAATCAATTATCTGATGAAACCCTTCACTTCCTTCTATGACTTTTGTAAGTAGGCAATCATGTTGTGCTTGTCGTAAAAGTCTAAATTCACCATTTGATGTAAAGAAGGTTAATTAAGGTTCTGTGATATGACCGTGGATGAGAGTATGTGTATTTGTTAGAGGTAATTGAGATAAGAGAGAGTATTTAAGGTTTTTAATTAGACTGACTGAATAAAATTTATACCTATCTTGAATAAATCTTATGAATTTATAGAAAGATCATGAATTCTCAAATTAGTCAAACCTATAGACGAAGTAGTTGGCGGAAATTTCACAACGGCTATATTTAGTGAAGGAAATTCTGTTATTCCTCAAACAGTACTAACGGTCACCCATCAGTACTAATTTTAGCTTAACCGTACTAATTTTAAGCCCAGCAGTACTAAAACATGTCCAGCAGTACTAAGTAATGCCCAGTAGTACTTAGTAATGCCCAACAGTACTAACTTTGAGATACTAGTTTTAACCTCAATTTCGTCCAAAAAGCATTTTCAACACCAATTTTGACTCTCACAATCTCTCTTTTTGTTTTTGTTCTCACTTTTCTCTCAATTCTTTTTCTTACTCAATCACTCTTTTTGTTTTTATTTTACACATCTCTCTTTCTATTTTTCAGCTCACTAATTCTCTCTTTTCTTTTTTTCTTTTTTTCAACCAATTCAAACAGTTTTGTATAATGTGCCATCAATTCCATTAGTTTCATACTATCCTCCCTACTTCCAAGTGTGTTAACTCTTGAGAGAGGTGGATCATTGGACTATTTAGATGCAGCCTCAAACCTAGTTTGAGCATCTGCAACCCCAATACGATAACTTGGCACCTGGGACCACTACCTGAACTAGTTCCCTAAGGACTTGGCTCATTAAGTGTTGCTATAAATTTGGTCATTTTGATGTTACCACTGTCCTGCTCTGCTTCTAAGCTAGAAGTAGTAGTGGCAGCCCTTTCCATTCTGTCACCCAACTCCTTATAGATAGCCTCATCACCAACCTTTACAAGGGGACCACCAGATTGAGGTATCTTAGTGTCCTGACCTCTTTTGATGTTATAAGTCCTTCCAACCATTCTTGATTGCATATTGACATAATTAGCCTCCCATCAAATAATACTTTAGAGGTTTAGCATCCAATACCAAGTGCTCAATATGCTTAGCCTACAAATGTTAGTTCAAAACCAAGAATATACAATCCAAAGTATTTTCTTGTTTACCAGCTTTAATTATGACTAATAGTTTTAACTAGCAGTTTCAAGTATAACTAGTAGTACTAATTATACTTAGCAGTTTTAACATTTTGCCTAGCAGTACAAAAACTTGCCTAGCAGCATTAATCTTATAACTACCAGTTTTTACTTCTAAATCCATTTTAAACAAACACATCCTTAGATATTAAGTAATCCAATGCTAGCAATTAGAAAGTTAAACCTGCTAACATCAGATGCCTTTATGAGAAGATCTGCAACATTTTGATCTGAATGTACCTTGATTACTTGAATGAGCCTCTTCTCATAAGAATCTCTGATGAAATGATGACTTATCTCAATGTGCTTGGTTTTAGCATGAAACTTTAGATTCTTCATAACGCAAATGGTGCTTTCATTATCAATGTTAATCTTGGTGTTTATGAAATTGAATCCATAATCAAGCGTTTGATTTATCATCCACAACACCTGTCCACAGCAACTTGCAGCAACAACATATTCTGCTTCAGTAGTGGAATTTGCAACTATTATTTGCTTTTTACATTGCTATGAAATTAATCTCTTGCCAAGAAATTGACAACCTCCTATTGTGGATTTCCTGTCAAGACTAGCACCAGCATAGTCACTATCTGAAAAGGCTTCCAAGTTAAATGGTGAATCTCTAGGATACCAAAGGCCCAATTTAGGTTGACCTTTCAAGTATCTAAAGATCCTCTTCACAGCATAAAGATGTGAGGTTTTAGGTGTAACTTGGAACCTTGCACAAGCATAAACAGTAAAAGTTATGTCTGGCCTAGAAGCTGTTAGGTACATCAATGATCCAATCATTGATCTGTATAAATAAACATCCACATTATCAGCTTCTTCATCCTTGACCATTGCCTTATTAGGTTCCATAGGAGTGCTTGATGTCTTTACAGTGACATAATCAAACTTTTTTCAGAATATGAGCCACATACTTGTCTTGGCTGATGAAGATTCCATCTTCTTTCTGTTGTACTTCCAGACCTAAGAAGAAGGTGAGCTCCCCCCATAGACCTCATCTAGAATCTCTTGTGCATCATCTATTCAAACTCAAGACATAAAGTCTTCATTGTAGACCCAAAGATAATGTCATCTACATACACTTGCACTAACAGGATGTCACTCTTGTCCTTCTTGATGAATAATGTCTTATCAATGGTGCCTCTTCTAAATCTATTTTACAAAAGGTAGTTAGATAGGGTCTCATACCAGGCTCTAGGATCTTGATGTAGACCATACAAAGCTTTTTCTACCTTATAGACATTATTAGGGAAATGTGGATCTTCAAAACTAAGAGGTTGGCAAACATATACCTCCTCTTTATTAGTACCATATAAGAAGGGACTCTTCACATCCATCTGTACACAATGAACCCCATATATGATGCATAGGCCAAAAATAACCTCATTGCTTCTATCCAAGCAACAGGAGAAAAAACCTCATCATAATCAATGCCTTCTTTTTAGGTGTAACCTTATGCAACCAGTCTTGCCTTGTTTCTAACAATAATTCCTCTCTCATCTTTCTTGAACTGAATACCTATTTTGTTCTAATGGCCCTCTTGCCATTAGGTAGATCAACCAGTTTCCAAACCTTTTGAAGTTCAAATTGTAGAAGCTCCTCTTGCATTGCTTCTATCCAGCTTGGATCTTCCAGAGCTTGAATCACCTTCTTAGGTTCCTTTTGAGAGAGAAAATAGGAAAACAAGCAGTTCTGATAATCTTTATGATTTGTTCTTATCTGCTTGTTAATGTAGCTCACCAAACAATGTTCTTCAAGATTTTGTTGTAACATCCTTCTTGTTAGTGGAGCTGAGTGCAAGTCTCCAATTATAAGTTCAATTGGATGATCTTTGTTAATTCTTGTTGTGGGAATAGAATTGACATTCATGGTTGTCTCTAAGTTGTTAAGGTTAGCCTGTCCACCAACATCATCATCATCATCATATGCACCAGAAAAAATTCTAGTGTTATCATCCATTGGAGACACATTTGGAACATCTGGAAGAGTAAATGCATTTTTTAAAGGAGAAAATTGTTCAAATAGATGTTCCTCAGAAGTTTTAGCAGCATTAACTAGTTATGATGGAGCATCATTAGTAGAAGATGGTTCAGCAGTACTAACAATATTAATACTATTAGTGTTGTTAGGATGTTTTTCCTATTGAATTAGCCTTTCAAACTCACTTCTTGTGTCTTGT
>BQNB010106679.1:0-23338 GCA_026074375.1 Tanacetum coccineum | reverse complement strand
GGTCAATAAGGTACAAGTCCCGGATACATTGGCTGGTCATCATTTGAAGTCACATTATCATAAAGATTTGCATGCATTACATTTTAGAACATTGTTATGTTGCAAAATCCTTACTTTTCCAAGATAAACAAGTTAAGCCCATGAGCTTTTTGTAACGAACCATTTATGAAATCCAATGTATCAATTTTAAACGATCTTTATAATGGTCGTTCTCATATCTTGTGCTTTTGATCTATGAAGTAATACCCCCGGAACATCATATTCCGCTGCGACCCATTTTGGGGGTGTTACAACAATTCTTAAAGGGCCACATACATCAGTGCGTATAAGTCCTAATAGATCCTTAACTCTTTCCACTTGATGTGAAAAAGGCTTGCGTGCCATCTTCTCAGATATACAAGACTTGCATTTCTCAAGTGATTCCTCGTGAGTGGGTTGCAAGATCCCATCACGCTGAAGCTTCTCCATGCGTTTCTTGTTTATATGACCAAGACGACAATGCCATAGATAAGAAAAGTCCAACGCATGTTTGGCTCTTTTGTTGCTAACATTAAACGTAGAACTAACATTTGGATAAATATTATGCATATCTATTTCATAAATACTATCCCTTGGAATTGCATTAAAATAAAACACATTATCTTTCGAAACATAAATACATAATTCGTAAATGCATGAATATAACCATTATTAACCAAACGGGAAATTGAAATAACACCCCTAGTAACAGAAGGTGCAAAATGACAGTTGTCTAATACAATTATTAAACCACTAGGAAGAATTAAATCAAAACTTCCAATAGCTTCAACGGTTGCACGCATTCCATTGCTCATGTACAGACTTAAAGCTCCATGTTTCAACTTCCTGCTTTCTCTAAGACCCTGGAAGGTATCACAAATATGAGTACCACAACCCGTATCATATACCCAAGTCTTATTAGGAAAAGTATAGAGTTCTATAATGAAGATACCTGAAGTACTAGCCACGCTAACATTCTTTCTCTTCTTCAACTCAGCTTGGTTGGACGGATAATTTCTCCTCCACTGACCCACCTCCTTGTAGTGGTGACAGACATAGTCTTTTGCCAAATTATCTCTCTTAGGCGGCGGTGAGATCTTGGGCTTGGGAGCATAAGCAAGCTTATTCTTTCTCTTGTCCTTACCCTTTGCCCCTCGTAGTTTTTTCTTGTCTTTCTGGATCTTACCTTCCCTTATAGCTAACACAGCGGGAGTTTCAGCCTTCTTTGGAATACCTTTCTCATGGAGTTTCAACATAGCATACAATTCAGCTATCGTCTTCCCCATGCTATGCATGTTATAGTTCTGAATGAACTGATCATAGTCCTTATTGAGAGAATTTAAAACAAGACTCACACCAAGTTTAGCATAGCCTAGGAGTTCTTGTGAGTCCAAGTAGCTCTTCATCTTCAAGAGATAGAAGCTTACTGACTGACCTTCCTCCTGTTTACAAGCGTGGAATGCTTTAACTGTTTCAAACAATTCTTGTTTAGCCTGATCTTCGAACATAGTTTTCCGTTCTTTTAGCATGTCATATGCAATGTATTTCTCAAAAGTCCTTTGAAAATTTGGAGACATACTTGACAACATAAGACATGCAACCTTTTGCTCAAGATTGACAGTCTCATAGTACTTGTCAATGGTGTTAGGGCCAGCAGTTTCAGGATCAAGAGCGGGTCCAGTAGGCTGTTCCACAAACTTTATCTTTTTCTCATACCTGAGAACAATCCTAAGATTGCGATACCAGATTGTGAAATTCGAACCAATAATTTTCTCCGCAAGGAAAATCGACCTGATAGTCGTATTGTTTGTATTTTGGGCAACAACAGCCATCTACAAAACAATCAAAAGTTTAGAAAATATTAGTATTTTTGATAATAATCTCTTATAAAATTAACTACCCATGTTTAAAATATTAAACAATTAATTTTATCAAGAGTCTAAGATCCAACTTGACGTTCTACCATTAATGTAGTTGATCTACTAGAAATGGTAAACTCAAAAGTTAATCAGCGTGTGATAATTGCCAACATGTGCAACTCTTAGCCTTTATGGGGAACAAGGCATTATATTCCGGAATTACAATGTCAAGTAGCATGTTTAACCCCATCGTATGCCTCGGGTCGAAATTCTAAACAACCATACTCGATATAAGTCGTCCAATATAAAATCAATAATTTTACAGTCTCGGGTCTGACCATATGATTGTTATATTACCTTGTTTTCAAATTTACCTAAAACTGTTTTAGAGTAAAAATACAACTCAAGTGATTTCATACTTGGATGACAAATGACTTAGTTTTAGGGTAGAATTTGATAAAACAATGTTACCAAAATTGTGTATAAGGAAGCATGCATACAACCTTATAACACTAGTTATTTTTAAAACCTTTCCATTTTTATTTTAAAACTTTTCTATAAATAGAAATCCCTGCATTTTATAAATCACATGCCATTTATAAAATTAAGGTTGCCATGTTTACAACATTTTCAAGTATAAGTGATCTTACTACGGATAAGGTTAATTCCCCATGAGAAATAATCAAACCCTAGTAACCACTACGACATACTTAAAATATTGTTTAAAATGGTTTATGTAAAATTTGTGTATTCTTGCGTTGTTCCGTCGCGGGTTCCTTTGCGGAAACCACTAAACCCCTGCGTTATAGAACGTTTGCAAGAAAATTACAAATTTACGTATATAGTCTATGATTTAGCAAAGTGTACGTATCAATATACACAAAAAAAGCATTTTAATCATGTACTTTTAGTCCATATTAATTTTGAAAATCATTTTTGCATAATTATATAAAAAAACGTCACTATATAAAACATGCAAAACATATTTACCAACTTTAATCATACTAAACAAGAATCATTTACGCAATTAAAGCATTAATTCAACAAAGGTCTTCCCTACTTTTGCAATTAATCAAATAATTCACGTAATTTCTCATGCATACGAAACCACACACATGCATACATATATATATTAAGTTTAATAACCATGGGTTACATGCATGTAATCAATGGTTGACAATTTATTACAAGATAAATAAGCAACAATATATATATAAAATCTAAAACGCAAATATATATCATAATAAGCGAATTAGAAATCATGTAAAAATATGTCCATATTTTATTTCCATATTTATGGGACCTATTAGGGAAAATATTATTTCACTAAATAATTTCCTAAAATAATTTTCACATAAAACCAAAAAAATAACACATATTTAGCGACATTTTTTTACATGTTATTTACATTTTTATGTAATTACAACACTATATGAGATAGCTCATGATGCCACTGGTGGAAATCATTATCTAAATAATCTAATATTACATTAATATTAAACGAGCTATGCAGCGGATATAGATCACATATAGCATATATAATTAATCATAAAAACATAAACAAGTAAACATACCTTTAGCAACCAAGCTAGTGACAAATCGAAGACACTTCGAGTACACGCACGTGTGTAATAACGTGCGAACCAAACGCTCCTTCTAGTTACTAAAATAAATAACCTCTACGTGTATCCACACTACACGGCAAACGATATCACCCGAATGCTAGTTCTTGATCAACAAACAATTGAACACAAGAAAAATCAAAACCAAAAAAAAACCTAAAGGGTTGTTTGTTTCGTTCGACCAAGAGAGGGAAAAAGAAGAGAGGATTAAGAATTATGAGCTCTAGGATCCTCCTTATATACTAGGTGAATTTAGGGTTTACCTAAATACATATCATGGAGGAAAAGATAGCTCAAAACCCAATCCAACCCCCCATTTAGGCTAGGCCGGTCGAACCAAGGGAAAACACCCCTTGGTGTTGACTTTTTTACTTTTCCAATATTTATGGTTAATTACATTTAATTACCCATTAACTAAAAAGCCTTTACAATTAATTATTCATAACGAACTAATTAACGACCGTTAGTGTTCTTTCGTCAAATCATATATTAATATAAACAATAAATATACAAATATATTATTATAAACATTAATAGAATGATATCTAAGTGTAAACGTGTATGAACCCGTAGGCCCACGTATTTCCAGCTATATAAATATCCGTATGACATGAGCACAAACCAACAAAATAAACAATCGTTACCATAAATTTTTTGGTGTAACGCCGTAGACACTTCAACCTACATCCTCAACCGAATCATAATTAAAGCCATATTAGGAAAAACACCCTATAAACTCTTGAGAGGTAGGAAACCTACTCTTTATTACTTCAAAGTGTTTGGAAGCAAGTGATTCATTCTAAACACCAAAGATTACCTCACGAAGTTTGACCCAAAGTCCTAAGAAGGTGTCTTCTTAGGTTATTCACAAAATAGTAAAGCCTATATCATTATAAATAAACATACCATGAAAATCAAACAATCACTCAACATGATAATCGATGAAACTCCTCCACCATCTAAAACATCACCCTTAGTGGATGATGACTTAGATGAAGAAGAAGCAATTAAGGTTATTGAAAAGAAATCCTTAGAAAATGACATTGAGGATGAAACTTTAGAAATTGACGAAATTGTCAACGTTAAGGAATCTAAGAACCATCCACTAGAAAATGTCATAGGAAACCTTAACCAAATAACCCTTAGCTCTCAAGCCCAAAACCAAAGTAACTTCTTTTGTTTTATATCAACTATAGAACCTAAGAATGTAAATGAAGCTTTAAAGGATGAAAGTTGGATAATCGCTATGCAAGAAGAATTAAATCAATTCATTGCAAACGATGTTTGGGAGTTAGTATCACATCCTAAGAGTACGAAAATCATAGGAACTAAGTGGGTGTATAGAAATAAGTTAGATGAGAACGGTGTTGTATCTCGTAATAAGGCTAGGTTAGTCGCCCAAGGATATAATCAACAAGAGGGCATCGATTATGATGAACCTTGTGCCCCGATAGCTAGATTAGAGTCTATTAGGATTTTAATAGCCTATGTTTGTGCCTTAGATTTTATACTTTTCCAAATGGACGTAAAAAGTGCATTCCTAAATGATTTTATCAATGAGGAGGTATACGTGGCACAACTTCCGGGATTCATTGATTTTGAAAAACCTAATCATGTTTATAAAATCAAGAAAGCTTTCTATGGTCTTAAACAAGCTCTTAAAGCTTGGTATGATAGATTAAAATCTTTTCTTATTAAAAATGAATATAACATGGGAATGGTAGATAGCACACTTTTTACAAAGAAGAAAAGTTCAAATCTCATCATTGTTCAAATATACGAAGACGACATTATATTCGGTTTGACTTGTTAAGAAATGTGTGATGATTTTGCCAAGATCATGCATGATGAGTGAACTAAACTTCTTCCTTGGATTACAAATAAAAAAAAAATTAAAAATGGTATCTTCTTTAATCAATCTAAATATATTAAAAAAATGCTTAAGAAATTTGGCTTAGAAGATTATAAACCAATGAAAACACCCATGTTATCAGATACGAAAATCACGAGAGAGAAGAATGTGAGTCAGTAGATAGTACCAAGCATCGAGGCATGATAGGTATTTTATTATACCTAACGCCAAGTAGGCCCGATATTATGTTTAGTGTCTGCCTTTGTGCACGCTTCCAAGAGGATCCTAAAACCTCTCATCTTGAAGAGGTTAAGCGTATCTTCCAATTCATTAAAAGGCACTACGCACTTAGGATTATGGTATCCTAAGGGGACCGACATAGATACCGTAGTATATGCCGACTATGATCCTGCGGGAGATTATGTGGACCGAAAAAGCACTAGCGGTACTTGTACCTTCGTAAGATGTTGTCTAACTTCGTGATTGTCAAAGAAACAAACCGCTCTTGCTATATCCACGACCGAAGCCGAATACGTAAGCGCCGGAAAAGCATGTCAACATGAACTATGGATGAAACAAGCTCTTATTGACTACGACATTCGACTCGGCGATGTTCCAATCATGTGCGACAATAAAGGCGCGATTGACCTAAAAAAACCCGATGCAATACTCGTGGACGAAATACATCGAAATTCGTCACCATTTCCTTCGATACAATGTCCAAAAAGGACATATCTCCATTGAAAAAGTCTCGTCCAAAGATTTCATCGCCGACATTCTAAACCTCTTAAACGTGAATCATTCAATTATCTTCATCTTGGTTTAGGAATGGTGAAACACATTCCGTAAATCGTTTTCTTCTTTTCTTCTAGTCTCAGTTCTAGTCTTTGTTCCATTCCGTGTCGTGACAACTTTAATTACTTCATCTGAAGTATTTTAAGCATTTTTATTTAGCGAAATGCAAATTAAAACGTCACTCCTTTCGTAAAATTGGTCCAAATTTTGGTCTAAAACACCTCTGCTAGAGGCGGCCCCCATAAACCAGGCGGCCCCCAGATTAAATCAGGCGGCCCCCATATATTTACGGGACCGGCACCAGGACGACCCCTAAGGTCTGACCATTTTTTTAAGCTCAAGACCAAACATTCCCCTTCTCTCCCAAGCAGCAACGACCGAACACCATAACCACCAAAACTCAAAATCGACCATAAAAACTTAAATTGAAGGTCAAATCAACATTAATTATCACTCCTAACATCACAAAGATCATCAATTGTAAGTTATCTCATCATTTTTCTTCTTAATCTGAGGCTGGGATTCAATAGAACACAAAACCAAAAATTATGGGTGTCCATTTTTCTTGTGTTTATGTGCATTTAGGACTATAATAACATAATGTATAACTAATATGCTTTATGTAGACTTACGATATGCATAATTGAGTGTGCTTGGTAAAAAAAATTCAACATGAACAAAACCCTAATTTATTCTCAAAATTTCTCACGTTAGGAACATCATAAAAATGTTTTAATGCATTGTTAATACATTCTAAAAATATTTTTGCATTCATGCATAATGATCTCATGACCATCAATCGAGATATACAACCAATATATATTTTTGACATGTTTGGATGAGCAAAATCGAATAAAGGAGCATTTGGGTTAACTCATAGGTTTTGATCTAGAGTCAAGTTAGCCGAAACTCTACATTTGTTGCATATATGCACACACTAGGCACAATTTTTTTTCGAGTTCACAATAATAAAATTATGTATTATTTCCTTTTAGGTGACAATGCCTCATAAAACTTCTGACGACAACAAAAATACTAGAAGCTATATTCCAAAAATTTCCATTGAATTCACCGCACCTTTAAAACATAATTATGAATTCATTGAAAACCGTTGCATTCACGAGGGTCGGGTTGTTTATCAAGACTTTGATGACATGGTGTATGTTAAATCTATGTTTGAGATGATTGGGTTTTGTAATACTTCATAAATTTTAGGTCATTATTTTAATCCATACTTTTATTATTTATTTTACTTTGAGTAAAATTTACCTTTTTATGATTAACCGGATAAGCTATCTCGCGTTCGTAGTAAAACGTTTATTAAACGTGAACCGACTTTAGATTATATATCCGTATACGTGCTCTACGTAATTTATTATTTTACAAAAGTATCCCATGGGTGGCAATTCTATTTTTATTATATACGTTTTCACTTCGTGGTTTCGCCTAAACTCTTACAATATATTACGTCTATACCTGTTGGCCCTAAAACTACCCATTTATTATAAATTTTACACAAAATTAACTATAAACCCCCCATATCTCACTATGGGACGGAATTATACACTCATAGACATGTGTCCATGAGTAAACTTCATTCTCTTGCACTTAGGTATGTTTTGGTTAGTGATTCATAAGGTTGGGACACTTAGAAGATGTGTTACATGCCTTGAACTAATCTCACTACTCCACTACCTCATTTCCTCATTTATCCCATAGTTATCATCTTCTAATCCATGCTCTCCTCCCTTGATGATTTCAATAAGCACACAAACACCATCTCCATATTTTTTTGATCATACAAAAAAACTATCCAAGAGTTGAAGATTAAAGTCTAGTTCAAGTTCTAAATTTGTAATCTTTTCAAGCACCATTAAAGATCATCTATTAAAGGGTTATGCTTTCTTTGGTTATATAAGGGTTAAGTGAAGATCATAAGGGTATATTCAAGCATTTGGTTGGGTTAGAGATGATTTGGGTTGAAGAAGTTTGATCAAGTTTGGTTGATTATTGTTATAATTTACCATCATTTTCATTTCTCTTTTGTAAGGTTGTTATTACAATTGTTTCTCTATAATTTTTGTCTTGTAAATTATTTTCTTTTGATGTACTTTTTGTATTTATATGTATTTATACACTTTATTGAGTATTTGTATTAATTATAGCATTGTACATAAATAGTTTGGACTAGAACACTTGATAAAGGTGGATTTGCAACATTAATTTCAGGATAGATTTTGGACAGTAGGTTTAGGAGGAATTATAGAAATTTTAGTAATCTGTGATGACTTAGAAAATATATAGAGACCTAGGTTTATTTCTTAGCTTTGTTTTTCCAGGCGAAACAAGTCATTTCGACACCCGATGAAATTTCTAGAAAATAAACGGTGTAGGTTGTCGGAAACTGCACACATAATTTTATTGGACTATAACTCCTAAAATTTGTATAAAAATCACTATTTTTGTGAAACTAAAACTTGTAGATAATAGACTAACATAAATTTTGTCATTTGAATCAGCCTCAACAGATGTACAGTTTGGGAGATACATCCGTTTTCCCAAGGCGGTAAAAATCTGTGAAAAATCAGTTTTGGTAACAAAGGGTAAAATGGTAATTTCACATATATTATGTAAATTTTGAAACTGTGGGGCCCCCAAATTTGTAAAATAGACTCTTTTACCTTTTCGTAGGCGTAAAAATCGAACCGAGACCATTTACAGATTAGGAGTTATAAACCCGTGAAGTTGAGTGAAACCAGAAAATTTGGCAACCCATTATAGTTAGATTTATAAACACTAATTTGGATATATGTAATTGGACTTATAATTATTAATGTGGATTCATATTTTTGGGCTTAAGTATTACATTGTATAATTATTTTTGGGCTTACAAGTATAACTTGGGCATTTGTTTTTTGGACCTAATTATTTATATAAAGACTAAAACTTTAAGTAAAATGCTAAATATTTTATAAAAAATTTATAAAACTTATTTATATTTGTTGTGTAATATTTTTATATTCTAAGTCGCGGCGTTACTTTTAGGTTGCATCTAGGATTTCTCGACATTTCCTGACATTTAATCCGTTAACTTTTATCATATCACTAAAAGGTGCATTCATAGCCCCTTTTTTCTTATTAAATGTTTTATAAACTCAGCGGGGGAGATACATGCTATTTTTATGATTGGATGCAAGTACTAAAACTGTATGCCATGCATGATATATTATTGCCTAAGTACCACTGCTGCCAATTAAGTCTCCTGTACCATGAGACGTTAATTTCTTTAGTAAAGTAAACGTGAATGCTGTGAATAGATCTATTGGGACTGACAATCCTCGTCCAGGTATACAACAACAATACCACATCAAATAGACGCATTTAACATTTGAGGTATTATTTAGGTGTTTAGCAGAACATCCAATCTCGGGGGCACAAATCTGGGTAGAATTTGCAAACGTTAAGGTTCGGTGTCATGAACTTAGGGCAATAATAACTGTTTTTGGCTTATGAATGTGTTTCATTAGTCTTTTATAACTGAAATCTTGCGGTCAACTGTTTTATTTATAAAACCTATGAATTTCACTCAACATTATTGTTGACCATTTTTAGCATGTTTTATCTCAGGTCCATAAGGTATAAATTTCTTGGATAGGAGTCGCACAGATATTTTAAAAGATTTTGCATATTTTACCATTCGATAACTTTTCTCCAAAAACATTTATGTTTTATGTAACCGTTGGGACCTTGTATTTATAAAGGATATTTATATAAATACTCAATTTCTTTTCGATCTCTTACGCCTATCTTCGAGAGTATCGCTATTTATTTATATAAAGATAAATTATATATATTGACTAATTTTGATTATTTATGCTATTTATAAAAGCATTACTATTTAATTTATATGAAAGTTATTTATATAAATAATTAAATAAATATATACTTATTATTTATGTACTTTTATTTCAGAGTATTATGGCAGAGCCGTTATCACCCGATCATGTGTTCCACTTTCCTGCGGATACCCGACACATGACATAGAGGATTTAGACTTGGATATCGAGGAGGATCCTGAGGAGGACCTAGAGGAGCATGATATGGATGTTGCGGAGGTTATTCCTCCTGCAGTTGCTCCACCTGTAGGATCATCACCCATCACACCACCACCATTGTCAGAGTCTTCATCGGATTTTGATTCTGTAGCTCATGTCACTGCTGACGGGACATCTTGGGTGGCACCGTCTGGTAGCACATTTGAGATAGAGGGGCCATCATTTGTATCTTTTGCCCCACAACATTTACTAAGGCATGAGGTGGGGAGATTAAGGAAGGATACTGAGACACTGTATGGCAGTGTCAGGACTTTGACTCGGGGCATGAAGACCCGTCGGACTGAGATAACCACTATTAGGACTGGGGTTGATAGGATTCGAAGGCACATGGATGCCTTTAACATTGATATTGCTCTTGTTGAGCAGGCCACTACTAGAGTAGAGGATGATGTTATAGCACTGCAGGCTCGCACATAGATTGTAGAGGCTAGATTATTGTAGGTAGAGCAAGACAGGATCAGAGACAAAGCAGAGATCCAGAGGTTGAGTGCCCAAGTGGAGTCAGCCGAGGTTAGCGTCACTTTGGCAGCTATGGATAGAGACCACATAGAGAGGGAGTTGTATTGGATTCGAGGTTGGTTTTCTGGGTTGCAGTTAGAGATCATCAGGAGGGGTGCCATGGAGGTATACCCTAGTAAGAGCATCGATGTTTTGGCAGTTTATGGAGATGCTTGACCAGCAGGGTCGTAGGGACCACCAGATCGTCCCCAGTAGATTAGATTTCATGTATCTAGTGTAGGACTTTTGTATTGCCACTAAGCTGTAGGCGTTATGTTGTCGGATGTATTTGTCATATTTTGTAAACACCGCAACTTATGTAAAAATTTATGTTATGTAATGAAAAATCATGTTACATTTTGATGTATCATTTATTGCCATGATTGTTTATATTCACATTCTATCTCATTTCTTTTATTATTATTATTATTATTATTATTATTATGTATCTCAATCTTGGATATTGTACGGATTCTTATTGGATTACGTATGTGTTGTTGATAGAACCATGCCACCTAGACAAATTAAACGAGCTGCTGTTGAACAACTTGTGGCAGATCATGTAGCTGCAGCTATCGCAGAATACGAGTTAAACAAAGCTAATGCTGGAGGTAACGCCGAAGGTAATGCCGGAGGTGATGCTGGAGGTAATGCCAGAGGTGATGCCGGAGGTAATGTTGGAGGTAATTCTGGAGGTAATGTTGGGGGCTGATGTGTCATTGTGTGGTGTATAATTTTATGATTCAAGTTTTAAATTTATATTTTGCTGACTTAACCAAAAACAACACTTTAACAGGCAGTGTACCTGGTCGGTGGTAGATTCGTAGTAAGTAGGGTGTCGAACACTTGAAGCGAGGTTAAACTTCTTAATTTATTTATATTTTGATTATCTAATCTATGTTAATTCTAATCTAATTCAAACCTATGCTAATCCTATGTTAGTTCTAATCCTAATTCTAACAGGTAAAATGGGGGGGGGGGGGGTTTCAGTCTGAGAGACTGGCACGGGTTTGGTTGGTAACTACAATTAGTTCAAGACACTTTAACCCACGCAAGCAAATTAATAGAAGATAAAAGAGCGGTCAAGCCTTATGATAGAAAACTATATTAGCCATTATTAATCCGATCAGAATGTTGGTTTGTTTATTTAGTGCAAATATTACTTATCTCGAAGAGGCATATCATTCTTAGACTTAGACGGGACTTCATCCTAAGACCTAGACACATTAATTTTGTCACAATTAAAGCATCCGCATAAAGAATCCTTATTTGCTGATTATAATCTATCTTAGGGATTAAAGCAATGGTGATCTTGTTAAACCCTAGCTTACAGAGACTTTACCCACTTACTGTTTAATGGTAGTTTATACACTAGTTGTCCACTTGTCCAACTATCTAATGGAATCAAAACATTATTTGTTGAATTATCTAGATTCACCTACTAGTCAACATGTTCAATAAACCAAAGGCAATTTTCGTTAACTAGTTAAGCCAGAAGCGTATCTTTAGCATGATTTTAGAAGGACAATATTTGTGATCCAGTGATTCTAGATGTATAAATCACTATACGGAGAGCTATCCCAGCATCTAGATTACTTGGTCCATATCACTAGATCCAATTGAATGATAGGTCGCATACAAAAGCACTGGTGTGTCATTGTATGGTGTTTATTTATGATAGTTCAAGTTTTAAATTTATATTTTGTCGACTTAACCAAAAATAACACTTTAACGGGCAGTGTACCCAGTCGATGGTAGATTCATGGTAAGTAGGGTGTTGAACACTTGAAGCGAGGTTAAATCTCTAAATTTATTTATATTTTGGTTTACTAATGTATGTTAATTCTAATCTAAGTCAAACCTATGTTAATCCTATGTTAGTTCTAATCCTAATTCTAACATGTAAAAGGGGGTTTTAGCCTGAGAGACTGACATGGGTTTGTTTGGTGACTACAATCAATTCAAGACACTTTAACCCACGCAAGCGAATTAACAGAAGATAAAAGAGCGGTCGAGCCTTATGATAGAAAACTGTATTAGCCATCATTAATTCGATTAGAAGTTGGTTTGTTTATTCAGTGTAATGATTACTTATCTCGAAGAAGCATATCATTCTTAGACTTAGGCGAGACTTCATCCTAAGACCTTGACACATTAATTATGTCACAATTAAAGTATCCGCATAAAGCATCCTCATTACTTGATTATAATCTATCTTAGGGATAAAAGCAATGACGATCTTGTTAAACCCTAGCTCATAGAGACCTTACCCACTTACCGCTTAAAGGCAATTTATACTCTAGTAGTCCACTTGTCCAACTATCTAATGGAATCAAAATGTTATTTGTTGAATTATCTAGGTTCACCTTCTAGTCAACACGTTCAATAAACCAAAGGCAATATCCAATTAACTAGTTAAGCCAGAAGCGTATCCTAGACACAAATTTAGCAGGATAATATTTGTGATCCTATGATTCTAGAAGTATAAATCACTATATGGAGAGCTAACCCAGACTCTAGATTACTTGGTCTGTATCACTAGATCCAGTTGAAAGATAGGTCGCATACAAAAGCATGTAAACAAGTATAAATTGATAAACATAAACAAACATTCAACGTTAAATTAAGTAATCGAGATATAAACAAAACCAAACATTCAGATCTTTATAATAATGGCTAATACCAGAAGGTATTAGCCTTTAAACATCATAATTAATACAAGATTAATTGTTTTATCCAAGGTAAACTAACCGAGTTAACGAATGTTACCAAAAACTGAACGATTACAAAAGTATAAGAAATTTCACGTAGTCATCTATGGATTGGGATACGTTTCAAGACCTCTTCTGCTCTTTTTCTCCTCTGAAAATCGACTTTTGTGGTTTAGGTATCGAGAATATGATTTAGCACACTTAAAACTCGTTTTTGAGTTTTGTATTTATAGGGTCTGGAAGTCTGTTCGATACGGCGTATCTAAGGGATTGAATACGGTGTATTGGAGTTTTTGGAGTAGGGACCACGTTTGATATCTTCCAGAATATTCACATACTATACATTGAATACTGCGTATTGATATCTTCTGGATATGGCGTATTGAGCTTCATTCCTTTATGGTCTTTAGTGAGTGCATACACGGATACGCCGTATCTTCCTTGATGGATACGGCGTATTGGTTGTCAAAATATTAAATCTTCAAAATATCTTCATTTAAGGTCCAGAATGCGTGCCTTTTGCTAATATTCACCAACTACTCCATAATTACTGCAATTCTCAAATATAAACGATTAAGTAACAATTCTCAAATATAAACGATTAAGTAATAGTTCTTTGCAATAATTATACAAAATGAGTTAAATACATAGGATAAATGATGCTATAAAATAGACTTTATTTGATGTCATCAAATATCCCCCCACTTGAATCCTACTTGTCCTCAAGTAGCCTTTAGAAGTCTATAAAAATGTATCCCTAAGGATATTTTCCGTTAAAGCATTTATTTGATCTATTACAAGTACACAACCAAACACCTCACGAAATAAGAAAATGAAAACACTCAAATCACTCAACTAATCTATGTGGTAACATGTAACTAATTCGCTCAATTGCTCGGTCATGACGAGTATTCTATCATAAGCTTGGAAAGGATACACATATCCACCGCTAAAGCTAAGGATTAACAAGATTATAAAGGTAAATATGAGTTTGTATGATAAGGCTTAGGGTTGATCATTCTACAATCTTTCACCAAAAGTACCACACCAACAAGGCAGCTAAAGCACACATACATGGCCGTAACGACGGAGTAGACATGTGTGTTTGATTTTTGTTCAGAAACCCCTCTTAATAATATATATATATATATATATATATATATATATATATATATATATATATATATATATATATATATATATATATATAATACAATACATATACATAAGCAAAGTATCATACAAATTATTCTTAGGAAAGAATAATAAGTCATCAACACGGGTATCGTTCTCCTCGGTGAGAGGTGAATGGAAATTCACGTTTATGTCGCAAATCGAGCTTGATTATCATTAAAGATTTGATTTTGGTTTCTAAAACTAATAACGCAAAAGGAAAGCAAATAAAGGCAAGCTAGACTAAATACTAAGGCAAATTAAAAACCTAACGACATTTAAGGTAATTAAAAACTAATAACTAACTAAAATTAACTAACTAATTAGCTAAAAATGACAAATTAAAATTCTAAAAACTCAAAATGCAAAATTTTAAACTTAAATGCTTTAAAATAATTTTTTTGAAATAGAAAATTATTTTTTTGGACTTTTTAAACTATTTAAAACTATTTTTATAACTAAATAATACTAGAAAATTAATTAAAAATACTAAACTATGTTATAGAAATTTGAGAAAATTCCTAAAAATACTTTAAGCTAAAAAGGAGGTTTGTAAAGAAAAATGGAACAAAAAGCTCTAACCTATAAGCTGCTAAAATTCAAATAAGCTCCATAAGCTAAAACTGAAAAACGTGCATAAGAGATTAATTGTGCAAAGGGTTAACAGAAAAGACCCAAGGGCAGGATGGTTGAGGTGTTGGTGTTGTGTGAGGGAGGTCACAGGTTCAAACCCTGTGACTTCCATTTTGGAAAAACAATTTTTTCTTTTTGAAAAAGCTAAAGTTTAGACAAAAATAAGCAACTTTAATAAAGGGGCTTTAAGCTAAAACTTAATAATAAGCTAGAAAAAGCTACTTTAAAAATGACAGTTTGCAAATTAAGACATATACTTTTAAGCTAAAACTGATTTGGCTTTTTGGACTTAATAAGAAAAAGGAAAAACAAAATAAGCTAAAACAGATCCTAGGCTAGACTTAATAAGAACTTAGAACTAAAAATAAGCTAACTAAATAAGCTGAAAAGCAATTAAAAGTACTAAAACAGTTTGACACAAAATATACTTAAAAATGTCTTACACTACTACTTTTTAAGCTAAAATTAAGACTAAATAAGCAAAGGAAGAAAGCTAAAAGCTCAAAACAGATTAAGTACTATACCCTATTAACACAAATAAGCAAAAATTAAGCAGACTAAATTAAGAAATAAGCTAAAAAAAGTCTAATGAATACTTAATATTTTTTTGGCTTTTTAAAGAAAAGTGACACTTTTAAGCTTAAATTTAAGACTCAATAACTAATCTAACTAACTGAAAAGCTAAAAACAGATTGAAAACATACCTTAATAAGCTTAATTCAATCAAAATTAAACAAATTCTAACTAGATTCTAAGCACAACTGAATCTGCAATATGGGACCTTAAAGCTAAATCCTACTTGACTATTTTAGCTCAAAAGTACTAAAAGGCTTTACCAGAGACTTAAGACTTCAAAACAGATTATACTTGATGCAAAAGTAACTCAAGTTAACCACAAAAACAACACCTTAAGCACTCATTTTATAAAAACCACCAATAAGCAGATTGGCACATCATTTAAGCTAGCATACTTAGGATTTTGAACAAACTACCTAACAACTTAACAAAAACTTATTCATAGGCTTCGGGAGAACTATCATAAAGACTTACATTAAGCATTATTAAAAACAACTTTAATTACCAATAATGACCTATCAGTCATAACTATTGTTAAGGGACTACTATGTGCCAAACACCACCTTTTTTAAAATCAGAATTTAAACATTTTTACAGCTAAACAAGTTTGGTAAATGATTCAAAAAAGTAAAAAACAAATTAAGCATAAGCTGAAATAAGGACAATTAAGCATCAAAAACATAGAAATAAGCACATGAAATAAGCAAACTATAATAAGCAGTTTTGAGACAATTTATAAGGCAGTTTATGTGAAAACACCATTCAAATGACTCATAAGCTGAAAACTATAACTAATAAGCATCAATAAGATCTAATTAGACTAAATAAGCAATAATCAGAAATAAGCAAGTGAATAAGTAGTTTAATAAGCAAAACATATTTTAGGGTAAAAAAACATGAAAATGAAAACATATCTGGTCCTTTGCTTAAACAAGGACAATATTTGCTTTTAAAAGGTTAATCTATAAGCCCCAGCTTGTTGAAAACAAGCTGGTAAAGTCCAATAAGCCCTTGCCTTTTTGGCTTATCATCCCACATTAAGCAATCCATAATAGGCAAAAGTAAATGAGTATTTAAGGTTTGATTTAGTGAAATGACTTGATAAACAACAGCTTTATAAGTAAAAGAACTTAATATCCAAACATAATATGAAGTTTAATTCATGAAAGTAAAACTGAATGTAAAACAGATTTTAAGAAAACTGAATTTTCATTAAACTTTGAAAGATTACATTGCTTTAAAATGAAATTACAATATTAAAAAAGACAGAAAAACATAAAATAAGCTGAAAAATAAGCAGTAAATCTACACTACTCCTACTCCTATTCTAGATATCTTTTCTGTGTCAATGAGAGTCGTATTTATAGTAATGAAGAGAAAGTTCTAGGCCCTTGGGAGCGTCTTCAACACCAAATCTGAGCCCTTGATTCATAATCTACCCGTATGAGCCCTTGGATTGTGTACACGTCCCATCCACCAATCAACACTTGTAGGATTGCCAGCGTGGCTAAGTGATTGTCAGGCGTGTCAGGTTTTACTCTTCTAGAAGGGAGGGCGTGTGGTGATTTGGGTTTTACCCTATGTGTTTTGTTGCAGGGTAAAAAGCGGGGAAGGAAATGAAACAGATGTACAGTGAAATTTGACCCCTTATAACTTGACTTTGACCGGGTATATGTTGGGCTTTGACTTTGTTTTGGATTGGGCCAGGAAATGGGTTTAGTGGTATTATGGATTTAGACTTTGTTGTTATATAAAAGGCTTTTAGGTTTTATAGAAATACAATGTTAATGGGCTAACCTGGCCCATTAAAATGGGAACGGGTTAGTCCATTAAGGATGTATACGCCTTCGGCTTTGATTTCATGCACGCTCTTTCCATTCCCGTGCTCGGTTTTATCCGTTTTGCTTTATTTTTGTCCATTTGTTGAATATCCAATACCTGCATGACACAATTCACAATACAAACAAATACACTGCATTTTTATGTATTTATCGTTCATTATTGGTCTTTTTAGCTTTATATTAAGAAATAAATGATATGTGTTTTGGCACATATCAAAATCCCCCATACTACGCTATTGTCGTGTCATCACGCAATGTCATAAATACACACTTAGAAAACCAAGAATTTTAACCCCTTAGACTAATTTTAATTTGGAAAATTAGCAAGTGTTATTAAGGGGGATTAAGAAATCACTTAGTTTTAATGCACCCCCCTGTGTTTTACCATTTTTTAATGCATTTATTATTATTATTTTTACAAATTTATAACTTTAAGGATTAGAAAACACTAAAAAAGGAATAAATTCATCGTCCGTCGATTTTTCACCGCGCCCCAAACAAGCTTAATTATGAAATCATTGTTAAATACAATTAAGATGCTAACAGTCTCATAAAATCTAATTGTGTTATGCATAGATACGTTCCGCTCCCTGGCTTCCTAAGTCCTCTATGGATTTTATTCTATATTATTGGGGACAATTAAATTAATGCCTTATTATAATAATGTTATACCCGGTTTAGAACCATAATTGTTTGAAATCCTTTCCTAATAGAGACGTATGGTGAGAATAAGGGTCCACATTAAGGTTTTAATTATGCTGATTTAGGGGTTATCCCTTTTTATTTCATTACGAATCATCTCAATACGAGTCCAGAGACGGGGGCATTTATTTAGATAACCCGGAGTCCGAAATTTGGCTTTAATTATTCTTACTTAGCAACATTATTAAACCTCGTTCCTTTAAACCGCAAGTCACATCGGCGTCCTAACCAACATGAGACAGTTAGTCTTTTTCGACCTCGGTGACTTCTCGACTTTTTGATGGCTGAAAACATTCGGCAGCGAATCGACAGATGCAGCAAACTTTTATCAGTCTCGGATTACAATGTGCCTTATTTAGAAGACTGCCACATCGGCTGCGAACCGACCAGAGACAGTAAACTTTTATCAGCCCATAGTTTTTATTATTATTATTACCTCCACCCTTTAAACGACTGTCACATCGGTATGCGAGCCGACATGATCCCAGATGTCTTATTTCGGCTTGGTTTATTATTTTTTTAAAGATTTTTAAAATTTTTTTTATTTATTATTATTATTAGCCAAATTTCAAGTCCTGTGGTCTTTAATCACTAGAACAACGGTTAGCGAGCCGTGTAGGATCTTAGCCTATTTCCACAAACACTGCAAAAACCTTGATGTGTACCTTACTTTCACCAGAAGGAATCTCTACGAAGGGATTTAAACTAAGAATCACAAAAACCAAAGTAACTTTATTTATTCAACAATAATATAATGTTTATTAAGCTGATGGGAGCAAAAAGTCACAATTAACCTCTATGAGCTCTAAAGAGTTCCAACTACTCTATGTTTAGCATCTAACTTATATAAAACTCTATCATTTCTCGTTCTTCGCAAATTTAAAATCTTTAATAAAAAGATCCGCAAATGCTTAGTCTAATAAAATAAGCTTTGCATTTTTAAAGTCTATAATGGAAACTTGCAAACTCTTGGCTTTTTCAAGCTAAAACTCGCGTTTTAAAGCTTCTTGTATAAAAGACTAGCAAAAGCTTAACTTTATATAAGTCAAGGGGCAAGCTAGAGCGCAACATGCTCGATCAAGTCAAAATTTATGCTTAAAAAGACAAAACTACGTGTCAAAACACTTATTCTATTTTTGAAAATTTTTTAATTTTGGCATAAAATCACATATTTTTGCTATTTTTGGTGGCAAAACGAGGTTACGTGAAGACAAGGCAAATGCAAGTAAGATCAAATCGAAAGATACCCCCCATACTAGAAATACACATTATCCTCAATGTGAGACTGTCACCCCATACTAATTTCAAGGCATAATCCAAATATTAAGGGGTCTCTACGCAAATCTAAAGCCGTTTATTAATTATGCTAATAGATAAACGTTAATCAATAAGATCTAGGATATCGGATTCCCATATATAAGCATGTAAAGGATTGAAGATCGAGTGAACGATGGACAAAACCACGAGCACGAGAGTCTTCAAAATAAGAGCGTCCTATGAATAATTCACAAAACTGAAACACGGAGAAAGAGAGGCGAGCCTCCTCACGATACACTTATTTATAAATATTATACTAATATACTACTACTAAGGATAAGCATGGGTTTCCACCCACGAAGCGCTTGTTTTTGTGCGAGTCTCTAGCTTGACTCTCCCCATATCATCGTGATATTAGGGACGAAACACGTGGAAGAACAAACTTCCATCGGACATTCATATGCCACCGGCCCTAAGGAATAAAAACTATAAGCGGAGATGCCGGGGTCAAAAATGATATCCTCACTCCTGAAGGAGAATGGAAGAGAAGATTCCACCGGATAGGTGAAATAAGGAAGAAAAATACGGATAATATATGTGAGGGAAAGATAATGGCGATCCTCAAAGGGTAAGCTCATATATGTAGGAGAAAAAAATTTCTCATGAATCCCGGGGTCGAAAACTTTGTCCTCGGTCATCAAATCATTAATTGGAGCATCGTACAAAATCTTCTTCCATTCATTCTCTTTAGATTTCAAATCAAATAAATCATCATTCTCTTCAAGAGGTGGTTCATTGGTGAACCTCTCAAGAATGGAAACAACGCTTATCGTAGGAGTAGACGGATCACGGTGAAGTAGAAACTCAATCTCATCAACGTCGCCACCTGGGCTAAAACATTCATCCTCATTAAAATCAGAAATAGGTGTGACAAGTAAAGCCGACTCATCAAGGTTAGAAACATAAGAGTCCTTACTCTCGATGTTCTCTAACACCTCATCAAAAAGAGGATTTACGTCACTAGAGATGTATTCGTCATCGAATTCAAAAAGAGGATTCGAGTAAATTTTAACATTATCTTCCGGAACGTCCTCATCGGATAGTGACTCGTCATCACTAGAGGTAAAATCGTCATTTGAATCGAAGAGAGGGTTAGAGAAAGTCACGTATTTTTCCTTATAAACGTTAATGGGAGAGAAATCATCACACGAAGGTAAATCACAATCACTATCACTCTCGGATGTATCCTCGGACTCACTTGGGATTGGAACAAGGTCCTCAACACTAGACTTTATTACTTCGTCTGATTCCTTTTCAGGAATAGTGCTAAGTTCCTCATTCCCCATGATGAGAGAGTCCTCGGGCTCCAAAGTCGGTAAAACGGGTGTGATTGCAATAGACGGAGGTATTTGAGAAACAATTTCATTCAAAGGAATAGTACTCTCCTCGTAATCATCGTCATCATAAAAAGAATTGAAACGTCGCGAAGGCTCGGTAGTATAAGTACTAAGATTAGCCGCCTGCTCTAGTTGCCGAAGCTCTTTCTTTTTATTAATTTCGATACTCATTCCATTGAATTTTCCCGTAAGCTCATCAATCATAATTTCACATTCCCTTCTATAACGAATATCTATTTTCTCATTACGATAATCTTTAATCTGAATTTGATTACTTATACTTTGCATTTCATCTAAATACTGCTGTTTTAGATCCTCCATTTCTTGGATACTCATTTCTTGAGGTGGTGATTGATCGATATTAGCCGCTTGCTTTTGTTGAATTACCATTTCACAAAATGATTGCATCATGTTGAGAAGTTCATTCTGTGACTCTTCTATTTTATCCCATCTAACGTGCACATCACTTATCCTTTGCTGATTAAGGTCTTCTTGATGATCGATGGAATACTGCGGGGGTTGGTCAAAACCGAAATAGTTAGAATTATGCTCAAAGTGGTTTTGATTCATCGGTTGACATTGAAAACTTTCATGAGGACCCCCATAATTTTCAGAGCAAAGATATTGTTGTGGAAAACACGGTTTATTTTGTGGATAATAATTATCACTAAAGTTTTGATTGTAACTCGGTTCCTACTCATAGACAAGCGGGAACCGTGGTGGACAATCATAACCATAGTGAGAATCGTTCCCACATAACTCACACAAGTATGATTCGTACTGAGGTTGTGGAAGGAGAGTGAAAACATTTGGAGGATCATTGAAAGAATTCGGATTTGAATCATAAACGAATGAATTTCCAGCTTCAGAATTGAAAAATGAACAAAATCCTTCTCTAAGATAATATCCACACCTCCCACATGTACACTGTTGACAATGTACACCATCTTCTAACGGATCTCCACAATGAAAACAACTAAATTGGTCGAGAGATGATGTTTGGGGTTGTGAAGGTGGGTAGGAAAATCGGGTGTTTCATCATTTGCAATAGGATCGGGGTTATAGACAAACTCGTTTTTGAAACTCACATTTGGTGTAACACCAATAATTTCCACCGTTAAACGGACCTCCACACCACGAGCACCTCGAAAACCAAGACATGTTGAAGAATTATCGGATAAGAAGGTAGAGAGGATAAGAATTAAACGAATAAGAGGATAGAGAATAATATTTATAGATTTTTAAAATAATACATAAGGAAAAGAAATAATAAAAATAAGAAAGAAAAATATTTTTGGTAACCGATAGTCAAAGGTGCACGGTAGCTCTCTAGAAAACGCACAAAGAAGCGCTGGAGCGAGTAAGCGTGAAGCGTTTTAAAAACCTTCTCCTTTCGGATCGAAGTTCGTAGGATCGACCCTCGTTACACCTCTCTTATAGTTTGTTTTACTAAAGGTGAGCCGATTTGACAATTAACACACGGTTATTTTCAATATTAAAATAAAAGAAAATAAAAATAGAAGTATAAAATATTTTTGTATTTTTATGTAAAAAAACAAAAACTTTCACGGGGAAAGGATCTTCAAAGCTCGAACACGAACAATCCCGTAAAAATCGCTACACCTCTCCCCGACAACGACGCCATTTTGATATATCGTTAAGATACGTATCAAACAAATAACCCTCAATAATATATATATATATATATATATATATATATATATATAATACATATACATAAGCAAAGTATCATACAAATTATTCTTAGGAAAGAATAATAAGTAATCAACACGGGTATCGTTCTCCTCGGTGAGAGGTGAATGGAAATTCACGTTCATATCGTAAATCGAGCTTGATTGTCATTTAAGTTTTGGATTTGAATTCTAAATCTAATAACGCAAAGGGAAAGCTCATAAAAGCAAGTTAGACTAAAAATTAAGGCAATTTAAAATCCTAATGACATTTAAAGATAAAACAATTAATAACCAAACACAACTAATTAACCAAATAAGACAAAATTAAACTCTTAGAATTCAAAATGCAAATTTCTTAAACTTAAATGTATTAAACTATATTTTGAAAAACAGAAATATTTTTTTGTAATTTTTAAACTATTAAAAACTATTTTTTAACTAAATAATACTAAAAATTAAATTAAAAATATAAAACTAAATCCTAAAAATTTGAGAAAATTTATAAAAATACTTTAAGCTAAAAAGGAAGATTACAAAGAAAAATGACCTAATAAGTTGTTTCCAATAAGCAGTTAAAAATCAAATAAGAAAAATT
>BQNB010106678.1:0-23338 GCA_026074375.1 Tanacetum coccineum | reverse complement strand
ATATCAAACGTGGTCCCTACTCCAAGAAACTCCAATACGCCTTATCCAACCCCTTGGATATGCCGTATCGACACCGACTCTAGATAGTATAAATACAAAACTCAAAAATGAGTTTTAAGTATGCTAAATCATATTCTCGATACCTAAACCACAAATGTCGATTTTTAGAGGAGAAAAAAAGCAGAAGAGGTCTCGCAACGCATTCCAATCCATAGAAGACAACGTGTAATTTCTTATACTTTTGTAATTGTTCAGTTTTTGGTATCATTTGTTAACTCGGTTAGTTTACCTTGGCTAAAACAATTACTCTTATATTAATTATGATGTTTGAAGGCTAATACCTTCGGGTATTAGCCGTTATTATGAAGATCTGAATGTTTGGTTTTGTTTATATCTCGATTGCTTAATTTATCTTTGAATGCTTGTTTATGTTTATCAAATCATACTTGTTTACATACTTTTGTATGCGACCTATCATTCAACTAGATCTAGTGATTCAGACCAAGTAATCTAGATGCCGGGATAGCTCTCCATATAGTGATTTTTACATCTAGAATCATAAGATCATAATTATTGTCCTTCTAAAATCGTGCTAAGGATATGCTTCTAGCTTAACTAGTTAACGGAAACAGCTTTAGGTTTATTGAACATGTTGATTAGCAGGTAAATCTAGATAATTCAACAAGTAATGTTCTGATTCTATTGGATAGTTAGACAAGTGGACTACTAGAGTATAAATTGCCATTAAGCAGTAAGTGGGTAAAGTCTCTATGAGCTAGGGTTTAACAAGATCACCATTGCTTTAATCCCTAAGATAGATTATAATCAACAAATAAGGATGCTTTATGCGAATGCTTTGATTGTGACAGAATTAATATGTCTAGGTCTTAGGATGATGTCTCGCCTAAGTCTAAGAATAATATACCTCTTTGAGATAAGTAATCATTGCACTGAATAAACAAACCAACTGCTAATCGGATTAATGATGGCTAATACTATTTTCTATCATAAGGCTTGACCGCTCTTTTATCTTATGTTAATTTGCTTGCGTGGGTTAAAGTGTCTTGAATTGATTGTAGTCACCAACCAAACCCGTGCCAGTCTCTCAGGCTGAAACCCCCTTTTACCAGTTAGAATTAGGATTAGAACTAACATAGGATTAGCATAGGTTTGACTTAGATTAGATAACCAAAATATAAATAAATTGAGAGATTTAACCTCGATTCAAGTGTTCGACACCCTACTTACCACGAATCTTCCACCGACCGAGTACACTGCCCGTTAAAGTGTTGTTTTTGGTTAAGTCGGCAAAATATAAATTTAAAACTTAAACTATCATAAATAAACACCACACAATGACACATCAAGTAACATAAATTGTCTTTAGGGAATAGTTAGATATTTTTGCACCGAAAGGCCTACTTAAAATTCTGGCACATGGCTTCTGAAATTCACAAGACAGCCATGCTGTTATTCCTAAGTACCGTTATCCCCGTTCGAGTTTGGTGATTCTTACTTGTAACGGAGGGCTAATAAAACGGACGTATAGCATGTCCAATCTCTAGGTGATCTTGGATTAGATACCTAGTTGGGCATTAATAAATTGGAAATTACTTGCTACATACTTTGGTTAGCTTCGGTGTCATGAGCTTAGTGCAAACGTAAATGCTTTTTGTGATTGTTGTATGTGTTACAATAGTCATACGTTATAAATCTTGCGGTCCACATTTTATGCTTTACTTAAACCTATGAGCTCACCAACTTTATGTTGACATTTTAAGCATGTTTTTCTCAGGTGCTTAACTTTTGGAACTCCTTGATGTATTATATGGCGTCCTCATGCATTGACTTCATTTTTCAAGAATCTATCTATCAATTTAATACCCATTGTCTATTAAAACATTTTACACTTCCGCATTGTCTTAATTTCTTTTGAACTAAGTATCAACCTTGTTTATTTAAATTAATGCAATGGTGTATTATTTTCAAAACGTTCATATAGTGGTTATTCTCTTGTACCTTGTGTGATGTGTATTCATGACGTCACGCCCTCAATTACCTATTCTGCTGCTGTTGATCCCTCTTGAATAGATCTTGCTTAGCTTGTAAAAGGCTTAGTTATATTGAATAAATTCAAGACAACTATGATAGAAACTTTGATTGAATATATCAAAGACAATGCAGAATCTAGTCTATGATACTAAGAAGAATAAGTAATAAAACAGTAACAAACAAGATTGTATAATACCAAACTTTAAGCCTTAATATATTAATACGAACACTCTTGATAGTGTTAGGGTTATACAAAACCTTGAAGCTATAAATGACTAAATATAAAAAATGAGATATATGAACTACATGCCCTAGGGTCTCCTTTTATACACCAAGGAACCCTAATGGGCTTACAACGCGTTTTCTACTCATACATATCTTTTCCTAAAATATCTCATACATATCACTTTAGCAGTACTAAAACACCCCCCCCCCCCCCCCCCCCCCCCCCCCCCCCAATTTGTTCCTAAAATATTCATTTATATCACTTTAGCCGAGTACTTAAAACGCTCATAAAGTACTAACTAAGTCTAACAGCAAAAACACTCTAACAGTCTTAACTTTTACACTAGCAGTTGTAACTTTACTCTAGCAGTAGTAATGACTTAGAATATTTCCTGCAGTCTACACCAGCAGTAGTAATTATAACCAGCAGCAGTAACAATCATAACTAGCAGCAGTAACTTCAACATCACTAAGAAGACTTTTAATCCCAACAATCCTCCCCTAAACTTGATGTTCACCTTTTGAATCTTCAAGTTTCTTGATTAAAAGCTTTATCTTTACCAAGAGGATGTATCTAAACATTTCTTCACTTCTTGTACTGTGACTTGATAAATCTGATAAGCTCATAAGCCATTTCACACTCATGATCAACTTGTAATCTTGTATTCAGCATTCTTTCAAGTGTGAGTTGTGTAAGAGGATAAATTCTTTCTACCAACATATGAATAGAAACAGGTGCCATCAACAATGAATGAACTCCATATGAATTAAATAATTCCTAGCTTATCAATGAGTAGTGTTGCTGATTTCTCCATAGCTCATCTTGTTCACTTGGTTCAAATATTGTCATTAAGTTTCCCTATAAAAGTCTGTCAAAACCTTCTGGTTGTGTTGTCTTGAACCTCTCTTTCACCAACCTATACAGATCTATCAAATCATGTCTATCAAAATCATTTAGCATTGCATATATGTAAACCCCCGTATTTAAGGTCACTACTATTTCTAATCTCATAATTAATTTATAAATTTTAAACAAGTTACTTTTATTTACATCGAGACATTTTATTGAAATCGTCGTTTTAATTAATTACGAGCTATGCTTAAAATAATTATTCGTCTTGAACCTTACGTAAATTAAACTTTTTAGAAAAGTATTTCGTTTAATGTAGAATTATTTTTATCATATTCGTTTTTACCTCGTGGTTTCGCCTTAACTCTCGTTTTATTTTACGCTACTACTTTCAGTATGCATAGGAACAAAATCATTTACCTGTTTGTAAGCTTTGTCAAACATTTGCTTGATTGCATCAAAGCTTTTACCTTTGAAATTCTTGTCCTTGTATCCTGCCATATGCTTCATGTAGATACACATTTTCTTTGTTTGTTCTGATTTGGTAGGTGGTTTTTTCCTTTGCTCTTCAGCTCTTTTTGCAGCAAAGAATTTCTTTTTGGCTGCAATAAATTCCATTAGCAGTCTAGCTCTCTCTTCAACAGACATCAGTTCTCTCTCTTCTGCTTGAAGCCTTTCAGCTAATTGAGCATCAGCATCTATTCTTGATTCAATGGAATCCCATTCTTCAATTAATGCAGCATTACTAGCTTCTTCTTCTCTTGCTCTTTCAAACCTGACTTCTTCATCTAACTCTGCTTGAAGTCTCTGAGATACATCAGCATCATATACAATTAATCTTTGCCTTTGACTTTCATTGGTTTCTCAGGCTCTTGCATAATGCCTTTTCCTTTATCTTTTGGATCAAGTTGTTATTGAGGTGGTACCATTGGTCTTGTAGCAGTCTCACTAGCTTCTTTCATAATCACTCCTCTTGTTAGTCTTGTAGTAGTCTCACTAGATACTCCTTTTCCTTTGAATTTTCTTTTGATTTCACACTTCTCATTTTCATAAGGGTCTGAGTAATTGTGAGATCTTCATCTTCAATAAAAGTTGTTGTTGTTGTTGGAGGAGTACTTGGTTCAGCAGTACTAATAGATACACCAGCAGTAGCAACTGGTGTACTCCCCTGAGTCATTGCATCCTCTTGAAACCATGAAATCCCTTCTTCTTGGTTAATTTCATTCCTCCCCTGTTTGGATGCATCCTCCTGATCACCCAAACTCTTTTCAGCAGAAGACTCTATCCTGACTTTGAATAACCTCCGCTTGAGTTGTAGAGTTCTTGACTTTTTCTTCTTTTCTAACTTCTTGACTCTCTTCTTTAGATTGATAAATTTCAAATCCTGAGTAATCTTTATATTTTCCAAGGCAAGAACTCTTTCAGATAATTTTATATAAATGTCTATCAATTCTTTTAGTTTCATACTGTCCTCCCCACTTCCAAATGTGTTAAATCTTGAGAGAGGTGGATCATTGGACTGTTTAGACAACCTCTCAAACCAAGTTTGAGCAGGTCTGTCCCCGAACATGGTATCTTGACGCCTAGGACCACTACCTGAACCAGTTTCCTGAGGAATAAGCTCATTAAGTGTTGCCATGGATTGGGTCCTAATAATGTTACCACTGCCCTGCTCTGCATCTAAGCTAATAGCAGTAGCGGCAGCCCTTTCCATACTATCTCCGCTCTCCTCATAGACAGTCTCATCTGCTACAAGGGTAGTAGGTCCATGATTGGTCGATTTTACACTATGTATATAATATATAATAAAATATATAAAATATATATAAGTCTAAAAATCAACAAGATCAATGATACCGAGAAGTAGTATAGAATGTTCCCGGGTCGTTTATCCCCAACGAGGCTGGAATGGAAAATCGATACAATCAATTTTTGGCGCCGTTGCCGGGGAGGCTATGAAATGACTATCGTTACGTTTGTCAGTTTGTGTTTGAATATGTGAATATTTTCTTTTATAAAAAACATAAAAAATAAAAAAATATTTTTTATTTTCTTTTATTAGTATAATTGTCAGATAAAAACCAAAGAAAAAAACCAAATATTAAAAAACATTTGTCCATAAAAATAAAGAATAAACTTCACAATTAGTAAAAATACCAAAAATATAATATTTCAACAGAGGTATTATCATAATAAATTCCGGTGAACTTGTTGGTTTTTTTGCTACATCTAAATGAGTTGATGGTATTAAGTTTTTATAGGGACAAGAATTGGTGGTTTTGAAAAGTACATGAGATTTTATTGGTGGTGTGGAAAGTTTGGCCGACCACAAGGCTCAAGAAAATAAGGAAATGCATTTTTTTTAGTAATGTATGTATTATTTAAAAGGTGTAAGTTAATTTTTATATTTTGTGCACAATCGGTAAATACGTAAAACGTCATAAAACGTAAAATTTGAGATGGCTTAGGATTTTGTTAAATTGTGTTTTCCCATGTGTTTTTGACATTGTTATAATCTTATTTGAGCATATCGTTGGTCGTTAGGACCGTTAACTAGGATCGTTAGGTCAAAGGTGCGTTCGTATAACTAGGGATTCTATAAAAATAAGCGTTAAACGCTAAAAATAGTATGAACACATAAAAGTGACTCCATATATAATTAGAAGAGTCAATTATCATATGTTTGCTTTCAATTACTGACCTCGAAAATTGACGGATGTCACAATAATTCTAGTATCCATCAATAATAAATGTACTCCACATGAATCATATAACCTCCAGCTTATCAATGTGTAGTCCTATTGAGCTTTCCATATTTCATCTTTCTAGCTTTCATCTTCCTCACTTGGTTTAAATAAAGTGATGAGATCTCCCCAAAGTAATCTGTCATATCCTTCTGGGCTTGTTGACTCAAATCTTTCCTTTACCAACCTGTATAGATCTAACATATCTTGTCTGTCAAAATCATCAAGCATTGCATTGAATATTTTGAAATATTTAGTACTTCAATTAGCCTTAATGATCTGATACTACATCTTTTCTTCTGCTAGAATGTGTGTCTTCCAGTCAACTATTGGATATTTTGTAGCTAAAGATTCAATATTGACAGCATTATCATCACCTGGAACTATCTCCAAACAAGCTTTAAGCTCTGCCTTCTCAGCATCATCTTCTATCTTCTGTCTCTTGGCACTTTCTTTACTAGGCCTTTCCCCTGCTCTTTTCTTACTAACTGCTTTTTTTCTACTGATTTCAGTATCCATAACAAACAAAATCATTCACCTATTTGTAAGCTTTGTCAAACATTTGCTTGATTGCATCAAAGCTTTTACCTTTGAAATCCTTATCCTTGTATCCTGCCATATGCTTAATGTAGGTAAACAATTTCTTTCTTTTTTCTGCTTTGGTAGGTGTTTTGTTCCTTTGCTCTACAGCTTTTTTTGCTGCAAAGAATTTCTTTCTAGCTACAATAAATTCCATTAGCAGTCTATCTCTCTCTTTAACAGACATATGTTCTCTCTCTTTTGCTTGAAGCCTTTCAGCTAATTGAGCATCTGCATCTATTCTTTCTACAATGGTATCTCATTCTTCAATCAATGCAACATTATTAGATTCTTCTTCTCTTTCTCTTTCAAGCCTGACTTCTTCATCTAACTCTGCTTGAAATCTTTTAACCATATCAACATCATATTTTACTTGAACCGTGCCTTTCACTTTTATTGGTTTCTCAGGCCCTTGCATGATCCCTTTTCATTTATCTTTTGGATCAAGTTGTTGAGGTGGTACTATTGGTTATTGTTAAGGTGGTACTATTGGTCTTGTAGCACTCTCACTAGCTTCTTTCATAATCACTCCTCTTGTTAGTCTTGTAGCAGTCTTACTAGATACTCCTTTTTCCTTTGATTTTTCTTTTGATTTCACACTTCTTATTTTCATAAGGGTCTAAGCAATTGTGAGATCTTCATCTTCAATAAAAGTTGTTGTTGTTGTTGTTGGAGGAGTACTTGGTTCGGTAGTACTAACAGATACACCAGCAGCAGCAACTGGTGCACTCCCTTGAGTCTCTGCATCCTCTTGGAACCATGAAATCCCTTCCTCTTGGTCAATTTCATTCCTCCCCTGTTTGGATGCATCCTCCTGATTACCCAAACTCTTTTTAGCAGAAGACTTTATCCTGAATTTGAATAACCTACTCTTGAGTTGTGAAGTTCTTGACTTTTTCTTCTTTTCCAACTTCTTGACTCTCTTCTTTAGATTAGTAATTTCCAAATCCTGAGCAGTCTTTATATTTTCCAAGGCAATAACTCTTTCAAACAATTTTGTATAAATTTCCATCAATTCATTTAGTTTCATATTGTCCTCCCCACTTCCAAGTGTATTAACTCTTATGAGAGGTGGATCATTGGACTGTTTAGACAACCTCTCAAACCTAGTTTGAGCATGTCTGTCCCCCAATATGGTATCGTAGCGCCTGGAACCACTACCTGAACCAGTTCCCAAAGGAATAGGCTCATTAAGTGTTTCCATAGATTGGGTCCTAATAATGTTACCACTGCCCTGCTTTGCATCTAAGCTAATGGTAGTAGTGGTAGCCCTTTCCATATTGTATCCCCTCTCCTCATGGACAGTCTCATCTGCTACAAGGGTAGTAGGTCAACTAGACTAAGATATCTTAGTGGCCTTTCTTTTGGTTTTCCTATGTTTATGGGTCTTTTTGGGGTGTGATGATGATGCAACAATAGGGATTGGTTAACATGAGATGGTGAAGCAGTAGTTGGTATGTGTTAGGGTTCAATGGGTTGTCCTGTACCTTCACCCTCCACTGCTTGTGATTGTATCAACATAGTAGCAAACAATGGTGTCACAGTCCCTAAAAAATCTTTTCCTTGCCTTTTCATGTTTGCAAAAACCTTTTTAGTATGAGAAGGTGTATCATATTCATCATTAAAAACTGCTGTAAGATTTTCAATTTGATTGTTCAAAAACAGTTGTAAAAACCTTGGATACATTAAAAACTTTTTAGAATTAGGATCCAAGTTTCTCAACATACCATCAAAAATCAATTTAGAAAAATTAAACTTTTGTTTCTTAGCCAAACATATAACTGCAGATGCAATATTAGTACCAAATTCATTCCAAGCAGTTGATTTTGAACTTAAACATTGCAAGATGGTATGTATAAGATACTTCCATTGAGGGGAAAAATAAGATTTATAAAAAGTAAGTTTATCAGAAAGATTCTCATATCCCATCAATTGAAGGTTTTCAAAAATTTCAGTATTTGTTAGACAAGCAATACCATCCTCATCATTGAAGTGAAGATCTCTCCTCACAGATGATTCTGTTATTACTATAGTCTTGCCATCAACTTTGGCACGTATTTGTGTTTCATTATTGACTGTTTTGGTCTTTGCAGTAGACCAAAACTGCTCAATATAGGACACATAGATAGTTGGACTTACAGTTAAGGCATATCGTATTGGGTTAGCATTCAGAAAGTCTACTATCTCATCAAAATCAGCATTCTCCGTGGATTTGTCCAAGTAAGCAACCATGTTATGTGAATCAGCAAATTTTAGAGCCTCCATTGATGATAATTGTTGAAGTCGGTGATGAAATTGAGTTTGGGTTTGTAGTTGAGAGAGTATTAGAAAGATTAATAACGAATATGGTGTGATTGTATGCGCTTAAATAGGTAATAAAGGAAACCTATACGCGAAGTTTCCGTTTTATAGACCTACAATACCCTCAACAGTTGTAACACCAACGGTAACCTACCAGTAGTAAGTAGCCTGGCAGCACTAACTTTTTCCTAGCAGTACTAACTTTTGCCCAGCAGTACTAAGTAATGCCCAACAGCATTAACTTTTGAGTTACCAGTTTTAACCTCAATTCCATGCCCAGTAGTTGTTGCATTCCATTTCAACCATCCTTTGTGAATAATCTGCTGTAAACTGACACAATTAACCTCCCCTCAACCAATACTTCAGAGGTTAAGCATTCCAATACTTGCAATCAGATATTGAAATCTGCCAACATCAAATGCTTTTGTGAGTAAATCTGCAACATTCTAATCTGTGTGAATCTTGATCATCTGAATAAGCTTCTTCTCATTGGAATCTCTCATAAAGTGATGCCTAATCTCAATATGCTTTGTCTATGAGTGAAAAATTGGATTTTTCATAATGTAGATAGTACTCTCATTGTCAATGAAAATATTGGTGTTCATAAAGTTGTATCCATAATCAAGCAATTGATTTTGGATCCATAACACATGTCTATAACAATTTGATGCATCTACATATTCTGCTTCAGTTGTAGAATTTGCCACCACAGTTTGCTTGTTGCATTACTATGAAATAAATATACTTCCAAGAAATTGACAACCTCCTGTTGTGAATTTCCTGTCTAAACTTGCACCAGCATAGTCACTATCAGTATAAGCTTTCAAGTCAAATGGTGAGTCCTTAAGATACAAAAGGCCTAACTTAGGTTGACCTTTCAAGTATCTAAAGATTCTTTTCATAGCATGAAGATGTGAAACTTTAGGTGTGACTTGAAATCTTGCACAAGCACATACAACAAATATTATATTAGGCCTTGAAGATGTTAAATACATCAATGATCCAATCATTGATCTATATAAGTAAACATCAACATCTTCAGCACTTTCATCCTTCATCAAAGGCTTTGAAGTTTCCATATGTGTACTTGCTGTCTTCACAATTGAAAAACCAAACTTCTTCAAGATTTCATCCACATACTTGTCTTGGATGATGAAAATCCCATCATTTGTCTGTGTCACTTGCAGTCCTAAAAAGAATGTGAGCTCACCCATTGAACTTATTTGAAACTTCTTATGCATCAGCTTCTCAAACTCAGTGCATAAAACCTTCTTAGTAGATCTAAAAATGATATCATCTACATATACTTGAACTAGTAGAATATCACATTTGACCCTTTTAATAAATAAAGTCTTATCTATCCGACCTCTCTAAAATCCATTGTCTAATAAATAAGTGGACAAGGTTTCATACCAAGCTCTGGGAGCTTGATGCAAACCATAAAGAGCCTTTTCTACTTTGTAAACTCTGTCAAGGAAGTCTGGGTCTTCAAAACCTGGGGGTTGACAAACATAGACCTCCTCTTCAATTTTCCATACAGAAAAGCACTCTTTACATCCATCTGGTACACCACAAAGTCTTTATAAGAGGCATAGGCTAAGAATAGCCTGATTGCTTCAATTCTGGAAACTAGAGCAAAAACCTCATCATAATCAATTCCTTCTTCTTATGTGTACCCTTGAGCAACCAATCTAGCCTTGTTCCTGATCACAATACCTCTTTCATCTTTCTTGTTCTTGTACACCCATTTAGTACCAATGGCTCTTTTTCCATATAGTAAATCCACCAAGGTCCAAACCTGTTGTAACTTGAACTGTAGAAGCTCTTCTTGCATAGCTTCTATCCAGCTTGGATCTTTTAATGCTTGGTGGTATGTTTTTAATTACACATACCTTTGACCACTAAAACCGGACTTAAATGACTAAAAGCGTACCAAAAATACATTGTATTTGTATGTTTTGCATTTGTATTGTGCAGGTAACGAATATCTAAGAAAAGGGCAAAAATCGAAGCCAAGACGACAAAACCGAGCACGAGAACGGAAAGACCGTGAGAAGTCAAAAAGACCAAGTCAAAGTCAACAAAGAAGTCCTAGTCAAAGTCAACCCCGGGATGAGGCATTGGAAAGAGCATCAAAAACCGAACCCGAAAACCTAAATTGCCAAAAGTGGGCCCACCCGTACCCACCTAGTGGGCCCGGGACAGCCCACTTATACTTTATACACCCTTAATCCTTATAAAAGCCCAACACCACCCCTTATAAATCCACTCCCGTTATCCTTTTTAACCTTTACCCCGTTAGTCCTTTAAGGACTAACGGTGCAAACCATCAACAAACTAAAAGGGCCAAATTTACAAAACTCAAGGACGATGGATGCAATACACTTATACACCTTGATGGGCCTTTCTTGCCCATTTCCCAAATGTTTAAAAACAGCGGGAACACTGTACATCCCTTTCAGTTGCCCTGTCCTCACTACCCGCCAAACGCCAGACACTGTTCCCTTTTTCTTCTCCACTTTGTCTACACACCCCATGCCTTATCCCACCAATTGCCACCTTGGCAATCCTTTGCATCCCTATTCGTCATGAGAACAAGACAAAGATTTAAGGGCTATGATCATTTGGCTTGGAGGACACTCAAGTTGGATGGCTAGGATTGCTTTGTGACCTCTCTCACACAAGAAAAACAGCTGCTCACTTTCTCACATAGGAAACATAGTGGGAAGACAACAAGAAGAACCAAGACCTAGAACCTTCCTAGTTTTAGTATAAATAGAGGCATTTATAAGCCCTTGGCTGCAGTTAGTGAATGTTTTTTAGAGCTTAAGTAGTGTAATTTTTAATATTGTAACTTTTTGTGAATTAATGAAAATTTTAGCTTTAAAATCTGTTTTTAAGAATTCGTGTTTTTTAGTTATCAAAGGTCTTTCATAAACCATCATAAGCTCTTATTTGAGCTTTTATACCATCTGTTTTTAAAGGGTTTTAAAAATTATTAAGTATTAAGAAGAAAAACCAAAAAAATCACATTCTCAAATACCTCAGCTTCTTTGGATGATAAGCTAGCAAAGGAAGAGCTTATAGACCTCACTATCTTGTCTTTTTGACAAGCTAGAGCTTGTAGATTGCTTTTTATACCTTGTTTTGAGCAAGAGTATTTGTAAGTTTTCATTTTAAGTTTTTAGTTTATTTACTATTCAACTGCTTATTCTTGCTTATTGTCTGTTTTTATTTTCTTATTTATGTTTGCCTATGTTAGTTTTATGCTTATTGTCTTTGTTTAATGCTTATATGTCTTTTATTTAAGTCTTTGTTCAAATCTGTCAAGTATTGCCTTTGAATCTGCTTATTTTTCTCTTGCTTATTTAGTGCTTATCTTTGTATGCCTTTTGCTTATCTTTGCTTATTATTGCCTACTTTTCATCTGTTTTTACCAAACTTTGCTTCAAACCTTGGAATCCAAGCTAAAAATTGATATTAAAAGTTTAAAGGGGTGTTTGGGTCAGTAGGTTTTATGGGTGAACATGGGTCAAAACCTGCTTTGTGCTTTTGAGTCAACTTTAATTAGATAATATTAGTTATAAAATTCAGTTTGTTTTAAATTTTAAGTGTTAAATCTCTAAATCATATGTTATATAAGTAGTTGTTTGAATCTGAGAACATATAGCTTATTATATAAGCTTATTTGATTAGACCTATAACTCTTGTGTTTTTATGATGTTTTTGAGTTTGTTTGAGTGTTAAAATAAAGTTCCTTAAGCCTGCATTGTCATTTTTGTGTTTTTGCCAAAACTGTCAAAAAGTGCTAAGTGTTGAAAATTTTGAGAAATGGCTTTTTCATTTGCTTATTTTGGCTTATCCTGAATTTTAAACTCTCTTTTGATTGTTGATTCTTGTTCTTTGAGGTCTAAATTTAATCTGTTTGTAGGTTATATCATCATAAGGATCTGTTTAGGTACTTATTTTTAAGCTCAAAATTGGTGTTTTGTTATGATTACAAAAGTTTGCAAAAAATTTGTCCAAGTGTCAAAACAGTATGAGATAGCTTTTTCATGAAGCTTTTTCATGAAGCTTTTTAAGTGCTTATTTGAATTTCAAACTGCTTTTTCATTGTTGCTTATTGTAGTTTTTTGGCCATTCTTTTTAGTGGTATAAGCCACTAAGCCATAAGGATCTGTTTTCTAACTTAAAAATAAGCTAGAAAAGTCTCTTTTGGCCTTTTTGCTTATCAGTTTTGGCCAAAAAGCTATTTGCTTATTTAGGCTCATTAGCTTATTAGGTTAGTTTAAGCCCAATTTAGCTTATTTCTTTCAGTTTATAGCTTACTTAAGCTTATTTGCCTTGTAGCTTAAAATCCTTAAGTTTTATAGTTTTTTAGTAAACTGTCATCCTAGCTTATTGTAGTTGCTTATTTTTGTTCAAAAGTGCTTTTTAGATATAGCTTATCATCTGCATTAGCTTATTTCTCTTTGTGGTTTGCTTATTAATGCTTAAATTAGCTAAACAGTTAGCCATTTTTAGTCATTAAGTGTTTAGCTTATTCTGTCACCCTTTAACAGCTTATTTCGTGTTTATTTTTGTTTTATAAAAAAAGTGTTTTTGTAAAAAGTGCTTATTTTTTAGTCTTTTAAAAAGTTATAAAAAAATGGCAAGTAAAAAACATTTGGGAATTGTGGGAAGCCAAGGATGAGCAGGACTCGAACCCGAGACCTCTACCCCAATTCAACCAAACGTTTTACACAACTTAATAGTAGTGTTAGCCCTGGGGTCTTTTTCGATTTTAGTTTGCACAATTAATCTTTTATAGTAGTGTTAACCCTTTTGGCTTAGAAGCCGTTTTTAGCTTATTTCACAGCTTATTAGATAAGTTGTTTTCACCAGCTTATTTTTATTAGATTCCTCATTGTTCAATGCACTTTTGCTATTTTTTTCAGATTTTTATTAAATAGTTTAGTATTTTTAAATATTTAATTTTATTAAAATCGTTTTTAATTCATAAAAAATTATAAAAAAGTTAAAAAAATATAATTTTTTTTAGAAAATTTTCTTTTAACATTTAGGACCAAGGAAAATTAGATTTGCTTTCGTAGGGTTAAAATTGCAAAATTTGATTTTTTAAAGAACGGGATTGAATCCCGTTCACGTTTTTAGTGTTTTTAAGCCCTAATCACCTTCGTTTTTGGTTTAGTTTTCTTTGTTCTAGCTTTTTAGTCAATTAAGACTTATAAAAACCAAAAAGATTATTTTAGGACTTAATTTTGATAATTTAGGGTTTTTAGGTCGCGTTTTAGGATTCTCGGTTTGCGTTTTTAGTTAAAATAAGCTAAGAATAGCCTGATTGCTTTAATTCTGGCAACTGGAGGAAAAACTTCATCATAATTAATTCCTTCTTCTTATGTATAACCTTGAGCAACCAATCTAGCTTTGTTCCTGATCACAATACCTATTTCATTTTTCTTGTTCATGTACACCCATTTAGTACCAATGGCTCTTTTTCCATATGGTAAATCCACCAAGGTCCAAACCTGTTGTAACTTGAACTGTATAAGCTCTTCTTGCATAGCTTCTATCCAGCTTGGATCTTTTAATCCTTGGATTACCTTCTTAGGCTCTGCTTGTGATAAAAACATGCAAACAGACAATTCTGAAAGTCTTTATGGTTGATTCTATGTTGCACTGAACTAAACATACCATGTTCAGTCACACTCTTTGTCATTCTTCTAGTTTGAGGTGCTGAATGTATATCTCCAATGATTTGTTCAAGTGGATGATCCTTAAGAAGTCTGGTAGTTGGAATAGGACTGACAGGCATAAATGTATTTAAATTGTTCATGTCAGCCTCTACATCATTATCTTCATCATCATCTGAATAGACAATTTCTTCCAAATTAGGCATATTTGGATCATCAGCACATCCATAGACTATATTTTCATCAACAACATTATCCTCTATGCCAGCAGCATTAACAATTGGACTAACAGTATTAATATTGTTAGTGCTGTTGATATTTGTATCCTTCTCTTGATTAACTCTTGGCTCCTCTGTACTTGGAACCTCACTATCTTTATTCTCTGAATCTTCAACATCCTTCTTTCCCTCCTCCCTTGATGTTTTGAATCCAGCGTCAGGGAATCCTTTGAACTAGAAGAGAATTATGGATCTTGAGGCCATAATGGTAGCAGTATGTAATCTTTTCCGGGTATTGTCTCCATTATAGCTTTACATGCATCATCGCATGCTTTTGTACCTGCATTACCATTAGATTGTTTCCCTGCAACAACTGGCTTATAGTTCATAGATTTTGTTAGTGCATCTATATCGAAAAGCCAATTAGGTCTACTTTCTGCAATATTTGGTGTAGTCTCACTAAATTGAACATGCAGGTTCTCTTCTACTATCCTAGTTCTAATGTTGAATACTCTGAATGCTTTGCTATTGGTAAAGTATCCTACAAAGAACCCTTCATCAGCCTTTCCATCAACTTTACCTAGGTGATCTATGGTATTAAGGATTGTAACAGGACATCCAAATGGTCTCATAAAGCTTAAGGAAGGTTTTCTACATAGAAAAAGTTCATAAGGGGTCTTGTTGTGAGGCTTGATAACTAACACCCTATTTTGGACATAACAAGCAGTATTAACTGCTTCAGCCCAGAAAGTTATTGGTAATTTTGAATCAGCTAGCATAGTCCTAGCAGCCTCTATTAGTGTCCTATTTTTCCTTTCTGCTACTCCATTTTGTTGTGGAGTCCTAGCAACACTAAATTCCCTCTTAATATCCTTCATTTCACAGAACTGATTCATGACCCTATTTTTGAATTCAGTCATATTGTCACATCTAATCACTTTCACCCTTAGGTCTATTAGATTTTCTATGCCTGTTATGAATGTTTAAAGGATTTCACTAGTTTCATCCTTAGTGGCTAAAAAGAAAACCCAACTAAACCTAGTAAAGTCATCTGTGACAACTATGTAGTACATCTTTTTCATTAAACTCTTTACAAATGTTAAGCCAAACAAATCCATGTGCAACATTTGTAATGGTTGGCTGATTGAACTGACTGTTTTGGTCTTACAAGAAGCTCTGTGTTGTTTTCCCTTCTGGCAAGCAACACAGGTTCGATTAATTTCAAAAATTTTTGAAGGTAAACCCCTTACAAGGTTTCCCCTTACTAGTTTATTCATTGTTTTGAAATTTACATGTCCAAGCCTCCTATGATAAAGATTAGATTCATCTGATGTGGCTTTTGCAAAGAGACAAGTGAGACCTCCTTTAGGAACAACATTCTTTAAATCAACACTGTACATGTTATCCTTTCCAGGAACTTTGAGCAAAACATGACTTTCATCAATTAGCTTAAAGTCTGGAGACAGAACAACACATTCAGTATCAGTAAAATGAACACTATTCTTCTTGTCACACATTTGTGAGACACTAAAGAGGTTAAACTTTAGTTCCTTTACAAAATACACATCTTCAAAATCTAATTTACCAGTTCTTATTTTACCTTTCTCAGTAATTTTCCCTCCTTTGGAATTACCTCCAAAGGCAACAAATCCTCCATCAATTTTTTCATAATCTGTAAGATGGGATTTATTTCCTGTCATGTGCCTAGAGCATCCACTATCAATCACCCCTTTATCCTTCAAATCTTGCTGTGGATTGCCCTGCACAAAATGGTAAGAACATTAGTTTCTTTTGGGGACCCAAGCCATCACTAACTTGGATCTGCCTTGTGCATCAATATAGTTAAATCTTTTAAAGTTCATTGATGCACCATTGTGTCTGGAGACATGGTCTAAAACTTTTTGCTTTGGTATCCAAACCCAACATGATGAGGCTTTAATAGTATTAGCCTTATTTCCCTTATTATTATTTACTACTGCTTTTGGCCCAACAGTAGTAACATTTCCCCTAACAGTATTAACTTTTTCATTGAAATTATTGTTCTTATTTATTTTAAACTTGTTAAAGGGCCTTCTATCATGTGAATGTGCTCTATTAAAAACATTTGGCATTGGTCTTGCACTATTTACTGTTGGTCTTGGGTAAGCAGTATTAATTGGTCTGGCAGTAGAAACAGATATTGCTGTTCTTGAAGAGTTTTGCCTAGCAGTATTAAGTGTTTTAAGGCCAGATTTCATTAAGACTGCACTTGGGACAAAATTTCTTTTTGGATGAGGGTGAGTCATCCTTTGAGAATTTTGATGATTCACCCTTCTAGCATTGTTCCACACAGGTTTTTCCACCATTTTCTTTTCATAGTAATCACAATCTTTGATCAAATGGTTAAAACTGCCACATACATAGCAAGCTTTATTTTGAAACTCAAAATTACTCCCTAATTTCTGAGTCATCAAATTATTCCAGTTTCTCTTATTACCTCTAGGACTTTGACAGTTTTTCCTAGGGTATTCAGCTTGCTTATAGTTCTCTACCTTCTTAACAGACTCCCTAGGTGATTTCACATGCTCATTAGATTTAACAAATTTTACTTTGGCATTACTAGGTTTTCTCTGTCTAGACTTAAACTCAATCTCATTCTCATTCTCACTGTCAGATATCCAGTCTTCAATAAGTGGTTCACTAACAGACTTAGGTTTTGACTCACTAGTCTTAACTTCACTTGTTGCAATAGCAGGCACACTAGTTACAGACTCACTAAAAACATATTCATCCTTATCAGCAAGTACCAAATCAGGTTTAGGGGGCATGAAGTTCCCAGTATAGGGAGGGGGAACAACATGATACCCTTCACCTGATTTGTACTTATCATTCATCTGACTGTCAAACACTTGACTATCAAACACTTGACTATCATAACCTACACCAGTCTTGAACTTATCACTTACTTGACTATCTAACAGTTTGCTTAGATTCTTAGATGAATTTTCAAACTTTTCTAAGGTAAGTTTTAAATCATCTCTTTCTTTTTCAGCTTTTTCAAATTTCTTTCTAAGCTCTGTTAGTGCATTATCTCTTAACATAATATCAAGTTTTAAAATCTTTATGTCCTCTTCAAAAACAGCCTCATTCTTTTTATACACATCTAGTCTAGCCTCTACATATTCTAGACCTGCTTTATAAGCTCCTACATTTAATTGAGACTTATTAAAATCTTTTGTCAGATTATCATAATGTTCTTTGAGAGTTTCATAAGATTTTAAACATGCTTTAGAACAAGTTGATACCTCAGTGTTTGAGCTTGAAGAACTTGAAGAAGTATAGGCCATAAGTGTAAAATTGGCAGGTCCTTCTTCAGCCTGGTCACTCCAATCATACCCAAATCCATCATGAGCCACCAAAGCTTTTGCATATGTTGTTTCCTCAACTGGCATAATCCTTCTCGTTATCTCCCTGTTTCTGTTGTCTTGATGCTTAGGAGCCCTGCACTCCCTAACAAAATGACCTCTTCTGTGGCAATTATAGCATTCCACCTTGGTCTTGTCAAAGCCAATGGTATCAGTCCCATTAACACCTAGATTCATTCATGTCTTCTTGAGAAATCTCCTTGTTCTCATTGTCAGCATTGCCATCTGCCACTTCAAGTCCATCTCCTCTAAATCATCAGGATCAATTTGCTTTAGGTCTTCATTGTCTAATTGTGAACTGTTAAACTGACTAGCAAAGAAGGAGTAGATCACCATCACTCAGACTATCAACATTTGGTAAAGTAGAAGCATTATCCTTAGAGTTAGCAGCAGAAACACCATGAGCAGTCTTAACTGCTTCATTGATGCTGCCAGTGATATTGGAAGACACAAAAGCTACATTTATGTGTTTTGACTTGTGCTAGATGACCTAATGACTTCATCTTCATAAATCTTTAGGTTGTTGTACAAGTTATCCATGCTTAGAGTTTCTAAATCAGGTTTGTTCCTCCAGATCAAGGTGTGAGTTTTCCATTCTGATGGGAGACTTTTTAATAACTTCAAATTCACATCTTCTTGAGAAATAGTTTCTCCATGAATCTCTAGCTGACTGATAAGCTTTTGCAGCCTATCATAGATCTGGTCAAGTCCTTCTGAGCTTTTTCCATTGAAATTCTCATACTGCTGTTTAAGAAGTGTCTTGTGTACTTTCTTTGACTCCTTATTACCTCCAAACCTCTTCTCAATAGCTTCCATCAGAGATTTGGCACTTTTGTAGGTGTTGAACTTTAGTTGATGTTCATTAGGGAGAGCCATCAACAAAGTACCTCTTTCCTTTAACTCATTCTTCCTTGCTAGCTTCTGTTCTGCAGTAGTAGGAGGTACTGCTGTCTCAACACCATCAATAGTTCTCGTTGGCAGAGGTGAGTTACCATTTAAGATTACTTCCCAAAGAGCATAATCAGTCATTAAGAAGTACTGTTTGATCCTCATCTTCCAAAGCTTAAATTCGCCTAGATTGAGCATTGGAGGTTTTGCAGCAGCAACCATTGCTGCAGATACTGACTCTATGTTTTCACAAACAAATAGATCTGGTATGTGTGGATTGTTTCTTTTTATTCAAAGTTTCTCAACAAGCTCTGATACCACTTGTTGATCCCAATTGAATAGATATTACTCTCCTTTAGCTTGTATAAAGGTTATTGACCTTGGATAAATCCAAAATAACTAAGACAGAAACTTTGTAAGATATATCAAAGTCTATGCGGAATCTAGGCTTTGATCATTAAGAAGAATAACAATAAAATAGTAAAACACACCAAGATAACCAAACTTTAAGCCTTAATATAAAATTAACACTCTTAATAATGTTAGGGTTTACAAAACCTTGAAGCTATAAAAACTATTGACTTGTGAAAAGATACTAATAAGATATATCAAACTCTATACCCTAAGGTCTCCTTTTATATACCAAGGAACCCTAATGGGCTTACTACGCGTTTTTATTCTATCATGATCTTTTCCTAATATATCTCATTCCTATCACATAAGCAGTACTAACATATACACTAACAGTACTAACTTAACTCTAGCAGCAGAAACACTCTAACAGTCTTAACTTTTACACTAGCAGTTGTAACTTTACAACTGGTAGTAGTAATGACTTAGAATATTTCCTGCAGTCTGCACCAGCAGTAGTAACTATAACCAGCAGCAGTAACAATCATAACTAGCAGCAGTAACTTCAACAGCACTAAGAAGACTTTAGATCCCAACATTCTAACCCTCAACATCCCAAATCCGACATGGTATATGTTCGTTGTTCGACATACCGGCACAGTGAGCATGACTCACCCGAACGGGGATGTCAATCCCAAATAGATCTATTTATAACATTCACGCTCACAACAAGTAATTGACATTTCATGATAATGGGCTCAGAGGGTTATCGCTACTTAGGCAAACACGTAATCGTAATGTAAAATGTTCACTTGCGTCCAATTGTGAAACATGCATATGTTTCTTACCCCAAAACTTGTAAATCATTTTAAATGTAAAACGTAGGGTTACGAACTCACCTTGAGTGAGTGAATCGATAATGTAAATCACAAACTGAAAATGCGTCACGAATACGCCCGAATGCAACCTAATTAATTATAGGTCGTATGAGTACTAAGTACTATGAATAATTAAGACCATATATAATTCTATATAGCTACATCACCATCTATTTGTATTTGAGAAAAAATATTTATAAAGTTAAAATGTTTATAAATATTTCCTTAGTAAAAATGTCGTAACTTTCTCGTTTTAAGTCCGTTTCGTAGGTTTCTTATGTCCACGCTTTCGTATTAAGAAGAGTTATCAAAATATTACATTTTCATATTTTTAACCCTCTGGTGAACAGTACTTTTTACTGTTCATGCACTTTTATAAATTCATTTTTATAACTTTAATTATCATAAACTCGTAAAAATCGTACCTTATTCGTTTTAACTCCGATTTTAGTGATTCTTTTCAGCACGTCTTCGTAATTAAAAGTTTTATCTAACTAATGTATTTTCCAAAAAGTATCTGATATGAATAGTGATTTTTACTGTTTATAGTTTATAAAATTATTTTTATAAACTTTAATTATCGTAAATATGAAAAATCCATAACTCCTTCGTTATTGATCGAAAAATTATGATTCTTAAGGTTTTGGAATCCTAAAAATATGTACTTTTTATGAAAAATAATTATATAATTTTATCAGAATTGGAAAATAATAAGTTTTTGTAAAATTGTTTTTATAAAAGCTTTTATTTATCGTAAACTTGCAAATGGCGTATCTTCTTCGTTATAGCTTGGATTTTCGAGTTCTCTACATGCCTACAATCGTCATGACGTGCAGTATTGTATATAAATATAAAATAAATGCCTTATATTTGAATTAAAAACAATAGGTTTTGGTATATGTGTTAAAATGAGTTTAAAACTTGTTTTTATAAGTTTTTAATCTACTAACTTTGTTACAAGTCCTCTACAACACTTATATCACATGTCCTATGTCACTTTAGGTCCTTAAGTCTATTATTTGTCCAAGAATCACAAGTCTTCTTATTCATTTTGTTAATACAAATAATGTCTAAAAACGTTATTTATATTTTTCAACCTCTCAACGTTTTGATAATAACAAAATGTAAAAACGTTTACAATAAAATTAAACGTTTACAAAGTATTAATCGTAAAATTATATTTCTAAGATTAGTGATCACTTAAGGTATGAACAAACAAATCATTAAGCATGATTAGTGATTAGTGATCAAGATATCATTTTTAAAATTTTGCTTATTGCTTCTAGAAGATGTAATGTAAATATTTGTTTGAAAGGTGGTAGTATAATTTACATGCATGCACAAAATATGTAAATTACTAGCTTACGTGAAACTTATAAATAAAATATGTAGACTCATAAATTATATTCGTAAAACTCATATAACACATATGTGACGTAAACTTATATTTGTTTATCGCCGGTTTACGTTTAAAGTTGTTTTTTAGTCTACGCGATTTAACTTAACGGTTATACGTAAAAGTAAACATGTAACGTTTCAAAGTAAATAGTTTTGAGTTTATTGACGTATAATGACCCAAAAAATGTGAGTTGTCACAGTCTCTCTGTGTTAAAAGAATTTCATCCCAAAATTCAGTTTGAGTTGCCTTCCGGAGTGGTGTTGGTAAAGAGGTGCGAATACTTGTAGCGGAATTGATCTTTACGTTCCCATGTAAACTCTGGATCTCTTTTAGAGTTCCATCGAACCTTGACAATTGAGATGCGGCTTTGCTTCAACCGCTTGACCTATCGGTCCATAATTTCCACGGGCTCTTCCAAAAAAATGCAGCTTGTCGTCAGCTTGAATTTCTTCCAACAGAATGACGAGTGGCTCATCGAACAGACACAAGGTCCGTAAGCAACGGGTCTGACTTTGGCCAGAACCTTGAATTATTAATATTTCATCACCATGGGGAATACGAACAATCTCCTCGCCACGAACGATTACAGCATGGTATTTCGACTACAGATCTATACTGATGACAACGTCAAAACTACTAGGTCTCACGGGCATTAGGTCGATGTTGACAAGTGGTTTTACAAATTCCTTAATTACGACCATGCTCGTTGGTGGAATGTCCTAGGGTGACTAGTAGTGTAACTTGACTTTTCGGCTTAGGATTTGGTGTATGATGAGGTTGACTCTATATGGTAAGGTGGCGTAAATGTCTACTTAGTTACTATGCTTACTAATACAATTGCCCATGACATACGCATCTTGTGGATACGCACACAAAATTTTGCTTTTTAGGAATATAAGTAGAAAATTAATTTTAGCAAAAGTTTAAGGTGACTACTCTCAGCATTGCACGGTCCTTCCTAAATTAGACATGGGTGATCAGGCTATGTATAATTAAGGACTAACGATGCAATGCTCATTTTCGTCAAACTAGTGTTATGTATAAGGTAGTATCAAAATAATTTTATAATGTAACAAAATGATTCATAAGATGAGAGCAAGGTAGCTTACAGGATGACAACAAAATAGTTTGTGAAATGACAGTAAAACAGTTTATAAGGTGATAGCTAAACAGCTCATAAAATGATAGCAAAATAGTTTATATGATGAGAATAAAATAGTTTACAAGGTAATAGCAAAGTGATTTATAAGATGATAGTAACATAGTTTTTAGGATGATATCAAAATAGTTTATAAGATGATAGAAAAACAGTTTATAAAATGATAGCAAAATATTTTGATAAGATGGTAGCAAATTAGTTTATAGAATGATAGCGAAATAGTTTATAAGATAATAGCAAAATAGTTTATAAGATGATAGAAAAATAGTTTATAAGATAATGGTGAAATGGTTTATAAGGCGATAACAAAATAGTTTATAAAATGAAAGCAAAATAGTTTATAAGATGACACTAAAATAGTTTATAAAACGATTGTGAAACGGTTTATAAGGCGGTAACAATTTAAGGAGTGTACATAACGGAATCGTCATGACACATAAAATAATAGAGAATTTAAAAAAATATCCACACAGTACAACAAAATTCATAGGAAGGATACTAGTGCAAATCTCATAGGGGATACGGTCCAAGAAAGCTTCGACTTAGGTCTCACTAGGCAAGGCACGAAAAATTTATCCTTAAACATAGCCTTAATAG
>BQNB010106677.1:0-23338 GCA_026074375.1 Tanacetum coccineum | reverse complement strand
TTGAAGGTTGATCATGGCACTAATGCCATGACAGTTGTATTAGGTGAGGAAAAGTGAGGTTATGCAAGAGGAGTGGGAAGTGGAGTTATATACAAGAGGTATTTTGATCTTCCTCGAAGCAGACAAACATCTGATGAAAGAATTGCGTTACTTCAAAGTCAACTTGATAATGAGAGACATGAACGTCAAGAAAAAGAACTAGAAATCCAGAATTTGTCCAACAAGATGTCAAAAACAAAAGGAATGGTTTCTAAACTGATGAATCAGTTGGTTGTACAATGGCAGCAGTTACAGACAATTTCAACTAAATTGACACCATCAGATACATTCTAGTTTCTTCTATTATCCCTAGGACTTTGACTTTTCCTAGGGTACTCTACTTGCCTATGTGTGTTTTCTTTATTAACAGATTTCACATTCTCATTAGATTTGACAAAATTGATTTTAGTAAACTTTGGTTTTGTCTGATCAGTTTTAGGTCTAAACGCACTATCATTATCACTATCAGTGTCCCTATCTTCAATGATAGGAGCACTAGGCCTAACAGTTTTAGGTTTTTCCAAACTATCCTTATTGGATTTAGATGCAGTAGTAATAGTTTCACTCACTTTAGTCTTATAAACAGAATCATCTAACCCAGCAAAGGATAAGTCAGGTCTTGAGGGCATCTAGTTCCTAGTGTAGGGAGGGGGAACTACATGAAACCCTTCACCTGTTTTGAATCTATCATTTACTAGACTATCATATACATCAGTTTCTTTACTATTAAACATACTATGAACCACTTCACTCTCATTCATTTGACTATCATAACCAAGACCAGCTTTATCTTTAGCACTTATTTAACTATTTAACAGTTTAGTTAGATTCTTTGATGATTCTTCAAAATTTTCTAGTTTAAGTTTCAAATCATCTTTCTCTTTTAAAGCTTCTTCTAACTGATTTTTAAGGTCTTTGATAGAAATATCTTTTACTTGGACATCATACTTTAAAAATGCAATATTTTCTTCATAAACAGCTCGTGAACAACTATCCTAGCTTTTAATGATTCTAATCCTATTTGATAACCTATTATTCTAGTATTTGATTCTATTAAGAGCTTCCCGCTGTTGATCATACTATTTGAAGAGTTCATATGATTTTAAACAAATATTTAGAGCAAGTAGTACCTCAGAGTTTGACTTGATAAACCTCACCTGAGTGTATAGGACTTTAGGAACAATGTTTGTGATTCCATCTTCAGCTGGAAGCTCAATCATAACCACCTATCCTATCTTGAACAACCAAGGAATTAGTAGTAGATGTGTCCACTTGAGAATTCCTTCTTGGTCATCTCTATTTCTATTCCTCTGATTCCTTAGCGCCCTGCATTCTCTAGAAAAATGACCTCTCCTATGGTAGTTGTAGCATTCAACCTTTATCATGTCAAAGCTAACAGTCTCTTTGCCATTTAAATCTAGCTTCCTTCCTGTTTTCTGTATGAACCTCTTAACTCTCATGGTAAGCATTGCTACTTTCCATTTGAGATCCATTTCTTCAAGATCATCAGCATCAATCTGTTCCAAATCTTTTTTGTCCAATTATGGGGGCATTGGATTGGTTAGCAAAGAAAGAAAACATAACATCATCAGCATATGATGCAGTAGAAGCTTGATCCTTAGAACTAGCAACAGAAACACTATGAGCACTATTAACTATTTCATTAGTGCTGCTGAAGTTATCAGAGGAAACAAAGGCCACATTCTAAGAATTTGAACTTGAACTTGTTTGGCCTTTGATATCAGATTCATACACCTTCAGATTATTATACAAATAATCCATGCTCAATTGTGTTCTAGATCAGGATTTGTTTCTCATGATTAAAGCTTTTTTGTTCCATGCTGATGGTAAACTTCTTAACAACTTCAGATTTGCATCCTCTTAAGAGATAACTTCAACATGGATTTCAAGTTGACTGATAAGTTTTTGAAACCTATCATAGGTTTTATCCAGTCCTTCTTGACTTGATGCAGCATAGTTTTCATAATTCTGCTTGAGAATGGTCTTCTACATCTTCTTTGATTCCTTGTTGCCTCCAAACCTATTCTTAATAGCTTCCCATAGGGACTTTTCATCCTTGCAGGCATGAAATTTCAATAGGTGCTCATCAGGAATGGCTAGCATAAGAGTGCTTTTTTGCTTTTAGTTCATTTTTCCTTGCTAGCTTTTATTCAGCAGTTTTAGGAGGAATAGGACCTTCAGCACCAGCACTAGCTGATGCAATTGGTGAAACTAAATCACCATTTACTATAACCTCCCAGAGGGCATGATCAGTAAAGGTGAGGTATTATTCCATCCTCACGCTCCATAGATCATACTCTCTAGTTTTGAGTACTGGAAGTTTTAGTGCAAAAACCGTTTGGGTAGTTTCTGATTGTGACTCCATCTTTTCTTTGACTAACAGATCTTGAGTAGAGTTAGAGTTCTTCTTATTCAAAGTTTCTCAGCAAGATCTGATACCACTGGTTGATCCCTTCTGAATAGATTTTGATCTCCTTTAGCTTGTATAAAGGTTAGTAACCTTGGATTAATCCAAAAACAACTAAGACTAAGATAAACTTTATGAGATAACTTAAAAGTCTATGCGGATGCTAGATTTAAGTATAAGTAGTTAACAAATGAACAACAAATGTAAGCTAACCTTTCAGCCTCAATTTAAACAATCACTTGAATCGGTGATAGGGTTTCAAAATAACCTTGAAGCTGCTAACTATATTTGCTATAAAAACTATATAAAACTTATATTCTTTACCTATGTCGTAGGGTTCCTTTTATACACGAAGGAAATCCTAATGGGCTTACAAAACGCGTATACTAATTAATGCATATATATTCCTAATATATCTCATGCATATCACTTTAGCAGTACTAACTATTATAACTAACAGTATAATAATACTGACTGTACTAACTATTTATTATGCAGCAGTATCTTTAAACTATAAGCTTATAATGACGTAGACAATTTTCTCGATCCTTTTAGTATAGCACATACTTGAAACCAGCAGCATTTCATTAAAGTTGTAGAAGCCTCTAATTCCCAACAGACCACGTTTGATATCTTCCAGAATATTGTATTCCCATATAGCTTGAATATGGTGTATTGCCTTTCCTGGATACGACGTATTTGTCTTGTGTCCTTCGTGGTATTTTGTGAGTGCAGGCACAGATACGCCGTATCTTCCTTGATGGATACGGTGTATTGTTAGTCAGAATAGTAATCTTCAAAATATCTTCGTTTAAGCCCTAGAATGCGAGCCTTTTAGTCAAGTTTTACCAAGTACTTCATAATTACTGCAATTCTCAAATATATTGGATACGGCGTATTGGGGTTTCTTAGAGCAGGGACCATGATTGATATCTTCCAGAATATTCACATACTATATCTCCAATACGGCGTATTGGTCTTCTCTGGATACGGCGTATTGATCATGTTTCCTTCGTGGTCTTTGGTGAGTGCAGGCACAAATACGTCGTATCTTCCTTGATGGATATGGCGTATTGGTTGTCAGAACAGTAATCTTCAAAATATCTTCGTTTAAGCTCCAGAATGCGCGCCTTTTGCTAATATTCACCAAGTACTCCATAATTACTGTAATTCTCAAATACAAAAGATTAAGTAACAATTTTTTGCAATAATTATACAAAATGGGTTAATTACATGGGATAAATGATGCTATAAAATAGACGTTATTTGATGTCATCAAATATCTCCCCACTTGAATCCTACTTGTCCTCAAGTAGCCTTTAGAAGTTTATAAAAATGTATCCCTAAGGATGTTTTCCGTTAAAGCATTTATTTGATCTATTACAAGTACACAACCAAACCCACAAAATAGGAAAATAAAAACACTCAAATCACTCAACTAATATATGTGGTAACATGTAACTAAATCGCTCAATTGCTCAGTCGTGACGAGTTTTCTATCATAAGCCTGGCAAGGATACACATCTCCACCGCTAAAGCTAAGGAGTAACAAGTTTATAAAGGTAAAATTGGTTTTTATGATAAGGCTTAGGGTTGATCATTCTTCAATCTTTCACCAGAAGTACCACTCCAATAAGGCAGCTGAAGCACACATACATGGCCGTAACGACAAAATAGACATGTGTGTTCGATCACATCCTCATTCGAATTTAACCAACGGTTAGGATGAAGAATGATATAGGGTAAGGACCTTCTAACTTTCACCAAAAGTCGTAAACCAACGAGGCAGCTGAGACATGCATACATGGCTGTAATGACGGAATAGACATGGACGCTCGTACACATCCTCATTCGCGTAAAACCAACGGCTAGTCATTAGGAAAGAGAAGTAATATTGTTGTTAATAAAAATTACGAAACAAATATATTAAGTCTAAAATACAAGTTGCTGGACACTTTTTCCCGACCGTTACCATGATAAAGACATGATTGTTTACAACGTCTTGATCATAGATAAAAAACAACAACCTAAGTTGGCGTTCTACTTTATACAATACTCTACATCGTCGATTTGTATCAACAAATAACTGATCCTTCGAATAATTCCTTCAGTTCTTGCTTTGCGAAACGATTATCTTCAAACTTTCCTCTCTTTTTTGTTGCAATTTTTCTAAATTTTTTCAATTTTGTTTTGCATCTAACTATATACGAAACTTGGAGTAGTTTCACCATCTTCACGATCATAATAATTCCGGATAATTCCTTCGATAATTTTTCATTCTTAGGTCGTACCATTAATTGCGATGGTAGTAAAAATACATGAGTTTTTACTACTTTATACATTCCCATTTGCGATGTGCAAATTCTTCCAACCGTACCAAAGATAGAAAATTTTAACACAAGACTTGAGAAATACAAACTTTACACTTTAAGCAACTGTAAAATAAACTTAATCTAATAGAGTAGGCTAAGATGTAAAGGTGTAATGAAACAAACAATTGGTGTAATTCCTAAAGGATTGGCTTTAAGAGTTGTTCTAGAGGTATCTTACTCTTGAAGTGAGAGTAAACAAAGAGTTTATACGGGGGTTAACTAACCGGTGCAGTTAGTTAATAAGCAACATGAATAGGCATTTTGGGTGTAATCCTAAAATTTTACCAATTTAGACAAGTTACTCCATCTAAATCTACAGTACTCATCATTACTGTCTCGAGTGATATACCAAGCCAAATTCTAAAGTCTACTACATCACCGACACACTCATATTTTGTGGAATTTGGATAAACATTTGGAAACAGATAAGGTTAAATTCTCATAATATCTAATAAGGGTTATTCTATGCGGGTTATGTATCAAGTAATTTTCACAAAAGTATGCTTGAAAAAAAATTAAATTTAAGCATAATTTAAGCATTTTAGTTGTGAAAAATTAGGACAAGTAAACATTTTAATTCCCATCCCCCACTTGAATTATACAACGTCCTCGTTGTATAGATAAAACATTAAATAAAGGAATTAAAAAGAATTAGAATAAGAAACTCCCCTGATATTTGCTCGGTAGATTCTCCATGTAGATTTTATTGAGCAAGAATGTGTGTTGAACAGCCGTCTTGAGGTTTCAAGACTCCAAAACTTCAAGATCTCCAGATTTGTAAATTCTCCACCAATCATTAGTCGATTTTTCTTTCACGAGGTCTTATGTAAAATAGGAAAAATGTTCATTCCTATCTTGGTATCTACGGTTAATTTAAACTAAACTAACTAAATATGAGTCAGTCTGGTGAATACGCCGTATCATGTGCATGAATACGTCGTATTGACAGAACTGACAATAATGTTTTTAAAGTGCATAAAAAGTAAAGACTGATAACGTCCAGACAATCCCGTATGGTATGGAGCGGATACGCCGTATTGATGTTTGGAAAGACAGACTTAATAAAATTAAATAACATTCCGGGTTGGATCCCGGGAAGCACTTTTGTTTACAGCGAAGTCTTTAAGTTAGACTTTTCTTGAGTTTTTCTTCACTCAGTTCTAGTTACCATCCATCCTTCATCCATCATATGATAGATTTCTTGGTATGCTCGGCATGCATTTTCGTTTGCTCTCGCCAGATCGTCGTATTCATCTTCTTTAACAGCAACATACTCTTCATCTTGTTCGAATGAATACTTGATCATCTTGAATCTTCTTATAGTACAAACCGGCAGCTTATTAATTTCGCATAACTCTTCTCTTTCATCAGCTTCATGATCTTGGTTTGCATCATCATAAACGTTCCATCATTTCTTTCATTCGTAACGTGACTCATCATCATTGTCATCATTGATTAATCCCTCCATGATAGCCTTATTTCTTAAAGCATCTTCTTTTAGCTCGTTATCCTCTAAGGCTTCGTGTCATTCATAATCTTGATAATGGAGTGAGTTTCCAACTATGTAAGCTCCAGGTAAGTTTCCTCTATTACAGAATCTTAAAATCGGTTCATTAATAAATCTGATTAGACGTTTGTGCAATTATTGTAAAACAAGGGCGGGAAATTTCATTCTCAAAATTTCAAGAGTCTAAATATCAAACCTACTGACCGTAGGCTCGGGTGATAGGAACGAAGGCATATTGACTTTTTTATTATCATTTTCTGAATTCGTTGTCAAATTATTGACAGAAATTATTTTATAAGAAAACGAGTTTTTGTCAAAAATTACCATGTAATCTTCATCATCGGAATCGTCAAATGTAATTTTAAAGTCAATTTCATCGTTAAGAGAACTTACCGTGGGTTCACAAGAAAGTGTTTTTTCAGATGATATCTGATCATTAAAAGCTATAGCTGGGAATTCGGTTTCAATGGATCTGAGGTTGTGAATGTCTTCATCATACCAGATTTTACCATACTTAGCAGTTTCCCAGTTAAACACTTTACCACGTTTTTGAGATTTTTCTTCCTCGAGCCAGATGTATTCCTCCATAGTAATGTTCATATCGTCCATCCTGTTACAATCTTACTAGAAAAACTATTAAATATTCAATATGTCATATTCAGTGAACTGAATACGCTATATCACACAAACAGAGTAAGCAAACAAGCAGGAATATAAACTACTCTAAACTACACTAATCCTAAGGGTTAGATTTGATCTAATAACCAAAATATAAAATAAAAATCAAGATTAATTTTCACTCCCCGACAACGGCGCCAAAAACTTGATGTGTCGTTGTGTGGTGTATATTTTTATGATTCAAGTTTTAAATTTATAAATAATATATATTTAAAACTTGAATATCATACATTTATACACACACAACGACACATCGAGTTTTGGCTCCGTTGCCGGGGAGTGAAAATTATTCTTGATTTTTATTTTTATATTTTGGTTTTTTGTATTTGATCTAAACCACTTAGGATTAGTATAACTTTTGGGGAGTTTATATTCCTGCTTGTTTGCTTACTCTGTTTGTGTGATATGGTGTATTCAGTTTACTGAATATGACATATTGATTATTTAATAGTTTTTCTAGTAAGATTGTTAACAGGTATGGACGTATGAACAGTACTATGAGGGAATACCATCTGGCTCGAGGAGAAAAATTCAAAAAACGTATGGTTAATGTGTTTATCTTGGGAAACTGCTAAGTAGGTTTAAAATCTGTATGATGAGACATTCAAAACCTCTAGATCCATTGAAACCGAATTCCTAGCTATAGCTGTTAATGATAAGATATAATCTGGGAACAATAACACTATTCTTGTGAATTCCCAGTAAGTTCTCTTACGATGAAATTGACTTTTAAAATTTGATTGGACGATTCCGATGATGAAGATTACATGGTAATTTTTGACAAAAACTCGTTTTCTTATAAAATAATTTCTGTCAACAATTTGAAAACGGATTCAGAAAATGATAATAAAAAAGTCAATATGCCTTCGTTCCTATCACCCGAGCCTACGGTCAGTTGTTTTGATGATTTAGACTTCTTTGAAGATTTTGAGAATGAATTTCCAGCCATTGTTTACAATAATGCCCAAACGTCTAAATCAGATTTATTAATTGAACCGATTTTAAGCCCTCAACATACCGATGAATTTAATTTGAAAGATGAAACATCATTGTCTGAATGTGATGAAGAGGAACAAAACATTTTAAACTTCTAATGATATATTTCCTTTTTAACATAATTTATCCCACATGATTCAAAATCAGATAAGGGACAAAGATGATTAATATATTCGATAGTAAAAGCCTTCGAGGGGTAATGTAATAAATGGCCGATGTTGGTTCCTTTGCAAAAGGGTCAATAAGCTTTTGGAAACAAGTCACGTGATACTCTAAGAATTTTTTACAAAACTGAAATTTTTAGCAAGAATTAAATGTTAATACGTGACTTGTATTTATCTTATCAAATGCGATACTAATAATATTTATTAAGAATTTATATGTGCCGTTTGGATCCCGTTTCGCCCCAAAATTATTTTGAAAGATGGGATTAAATTGGGGCATGTCTAACTAATGACTCTCACAAATCAAAAAGTGCTGGCTCCGGGAGACAACCAGCAATGTATATTTTCAATTTTGTATCAAGTTATGTCTTCCTACTGTCTATACGGCGTATCCCGACCATGGATACGGGACGTTTATTGTCTTTTGGGACGTTTTTTCCTGTCTTTTTGTTTTAGCACGTCGATACGGCGTAATCGTTCTTTAAACGAATACAGGCAATATTCAACACTAAGTATCAATACGGGTATCCTAGGGTATGATTACGGCGTTCGATTCCTGAATAGATTATTTAGGTTTTTATTTCGAGTCTAACCAACGAATACACGGAGGTAGTATTGCATTTTTTCTGAGAATTTATACAGGACCTCGCTGGAACGAAAATGACGAAGTTGGTGGAGTGTTTATAAATCTAGAAATCTCAAAGTGTTGGAGTCTTGAAACTTCAAGACGGCTGTTCAACATGAATTCTTGCTTAATAAATCTCATTTGCGAAGTCTATCCGAGAATATATAGGGGGAGTTTTATTCTAATTCTTTTTAATTCCTTATTTATTGTTTTATCTATACAATGAGGACTTTGTATAATTTCAAGTAGGGGATGGAATTAGATCGTTACTTGTCTTAATTTTGCACACTAAAAGGCTTAAATTTTGCTCAAATTTTAAAAAATTTCATGCACAATACTTTTGTGATTTACAGGTTACATAACACCGCACACAATAACTTTTTAGATTATTGTGAGAATTTAACCATCCTTTTCATATTTTTACCCAAATTTCCACCAAATATGAGGTTGACCAGTGATGTAGGTAGACTTTAGAACTTGGCTTGGTATATCAACTCACGGAGACGTAATGATGAGGATTAGGATTAGGATTGGGTGTAAACTGGTTTAAATTGGTAAATTTTAGATTACACCAAAACGCCTTTATCATGTTGCTAGATTAATTAACTACATGGGGCTTAGTTAACCCTAAGTATAAACCTTTGTTTACTCTCACTTTAAGAGTAACATACCCCTAGAATAACCCGTAGAGTCAATCCTTTAGGAAATTCACCAATTGTTTGTTTCGTTACATCTTTACACCTTAGCCAACCCTGTTAGATTAAGTTTGTTATTTTATAGTTGCTATTGCTTAAAGTGTAAGTTTGTTTTCCGCAGTCTTGTGTTAAAATTTTATCTTTGGTACGGTTGGAAGAAATTTTGCACATTGCAAATGGGAATGTATATTATAGTCAAAACTCATGTATTTTTTACTACCAACACAATTAATGGGTCGTTTCCGATGATTATTGCATTACCGAAGGAATTATACCGGAATTATTATGATCATGTAGCTGGTGATGAATTTTACATCAGAGTTTTGTAGTTTTGTGTTAGCAAAAAAATCTAAAAAATTAGAAAAATCACAAAAAAAGAGAAGGAAAGTTTGAAGATAATCGTTTCGCAACTACCGAAGGAATTACACGAAGATTTTCGTCCCCTATTTGTGTTGATACAAATCGACAATGTAGAGTATTGTATAAAGTGGAAGATATCACCACTTGCCTTGTAAAGTATGTAAAGTATGGGATGAATTAGTAAGTTGACCATTACGGGAACGCCAACTTAGGTTGTTGTTTTTTATCTATGATCAAGACGTGGTAACTAGTGTGTCCTTAGACTTAATGTATTTGTTTTGTAATTTTTATTTTACAACAGTTTACTTCTCTTTCCCAATGACTAGCCACTAGTTTTACGCGAATGAGGATGTGTACGAGCGTGCATGTCTATTCCATCGTTACGGCCATGTATGCATGTCTTAGCTGCCTCGTTGGTTTACGACTTTTGGTGAAAGTTAGAAGGTCCCTACCTTATATCATTCTTCATCCTAACCGCTGGTTAAATTCGAATGAGGATGTGATCGAACACACATGTCTATTCCGTCGTTAGGGCCATGTATGTGTGCTTCAGCTGCCTTGTTAGAGTGGTACTTCTGGTAAAAGATTGAAAAACGATCAACCCTAAGCCTTATCATACAAACCCATATTTACCTTTATAAACTTGTTACTCCTTAGCTTTAGCGGTGGAGATGTGTATCCTTGCCAAGCTTATGGTAGAATACTCGTCACGAATCCCACACCCTTCTCTCCGAGCATAGTTAAGCGATTTATGTTACAAGTTACCACAGAGATTCAGTTGAGTGATTTGAGTGTTTTCATCTTCCTATTTCGTAAGGTGTTGGTTGTGTACTTGTAATAGTCAAATTAATGCTTTTACAGAAAATATCCTTTGGGATAACATTTTTATAAACTTCTAATAGGCTACTATGAGATAGTTGATTCAAGTGGGCGGGAATATTTGATGGACATCAAAATAACGTTCTATTTTATAGCATCATTGTATCTCATGTAATTAACACTATTGTTGTATGATTATTTGCAAAGAATTGTTACTTTAATCATATGTATTTGGGAGAATTGCAGGAATTATGGGAGTACTTAGTGAATTTAGCAAAGGCGCCACATTCTGTGCTTAAAGAAGACAATTTGAACATTACTGTTTTTTGACAACATTTACGCCGTTCCATCAAGGGAGATACCAGGGCTATTTGTGCCTGCGATCACCTAAAGTTCCACGAAGATCACATGATCAATACGCTCGTATCCAGAGAAGACCAAGACGCTCGTATTGGAAATTAGGAAGGTGAATTTCTGGGAAGATATCACGTTGGCTCCCTATCAAGAAACCCCGATTAGCATATCAAACATTGTATACCGCCATACTTCATTAATTTTACCGACGATAAAATAATGAAAATCTCTATACTAACTTAATAAATTATTATATCTCGACTTACTAAGTAATCTCATCCCGAAATTAACAATACACGATACACTAATTTCATAAATGCCATAATATCCAAACGCGCCAAATTCTAAAATCCCCATCAATACGAAATGAGATGATTAAATCATTCATTTTCACTCTCATAAACTCATATAATAACACATATATCAAACCACATAAACCACCAAGTCGACTTGCACATACAAATCAAAACACATAAAGCTAGGCAAGTTAACTCTAACGGTTAAACTAATCTCGATAAATCATAGTTGTCACACTTAATTTATCGTTGTATGCTTGTGTATGTTTATCAATTTATACTTATTTATGTGCTTTAATATGCGACCTATCATTCAACTGGATCTAGTGATACGGACCAAGTAATCTAGATGTCATGATAGCTCTCCATATAGTGATTAATACATCTAGAATAATAGGATCACAAATATTGTCCTGCTAAATCCCGTGCTAGGATACGCTTCTGGCTTAACTAGATTTCGGATATTGTCTTTGGTTTAGTGAACAAGTTGACTAGCAGGTGAACCTAGATAATTTAGCAAATAATGTTCTGATTCCATTGGATAGTTGGACAAGTAGACTACTAGAGTATAAATCACCGTTAAGCAATAAGTGGGTAAAGTCTCTATGAGCTAGGGTTTAACAAGATCACCATTGCCTTAATCCCTAAGATAGATTATAATTAGCAAATAAGGATGCTTTATTTGGATGCTTTAATTATGACAGAATTAATGTGTTTAGGTCTTAGGATGAAGTCCCGCCTAAGTCTTAAGAATGATATGCCACCTCGAGATAAGTAATCATTGCACTGAATAAACAAACCAACTTCTAATCGGATTAATGATGGCTAATACAGTTTTCTATTATAAGGCTTGACCGCTCTTTTATCTTCTGTTAATTTGCTTGCGTGCGTTAAAGTGTCTTGAATTGATTGTAGTCACCACCAAACCTGTGCCAGTCTCTCAGGCTAAAACCCCCCTTTTACCTGTTAGAATTAGAACTAGAACTAACATAGGATTAGCATATGTTTGACTTAGATTAGATAGCCAAAATATTAATAAATTAAAAGATTTAACCTCGCTTAAAGTGTTTGACACCTTACTTACCACGAATCTACCACTGACCGGGTACATTACTCGTTAAAGTGTTGTTTTTGGTTAAGTCGGCAAAATATAAATTTAAAACTTGAATCATAAAAATATACACCACACAACGACACATCAAATTACAAGGGTTGTTATTGTTTCACCTACATGTTTGTATTTTAAGTTAGTAGATCAACCATTGGTATGTCTTAAACCACTGAAAACAGACAAAGATGTAGGTTTGTTTGTTAAAGCATTATATGAAAATGGTTCGATAATAGATCTTTATTGTGAACATAGTGGTTATGATATAATGGAGATTATAGAAAACTAGTTAGCATAAAAAGAACAACTTGTTAAGACAGCATTTAAGTGTAATGCTGATGATTTGCAACATACTTCTCATGAAAATTTAGATGATTTGAAAGACATTGTTGACTTTCAAGATGAGGGTGAGGAAAATTTAGGTATTACTAAGAATACAACTGATGATCCTTGGCTTAACAAGCTTGTTGGCAATGGAACTTTTATAGGCGAAACTGATGATGCCACTTCTAACTTAGGTGGTAGGTTTTACCATGAAGAAAATAACCCTGAAGATGACATTCTTGATCCTAAGTTTAAAGCCAAGCCATTTTTTCAATATCCCTCATTTGATCCTTCAACTCCATAGGATCAATGCCAACTAGTTTTAGGTATGAAGTTTGAAAATCCTCAACAGCTCAAAAATATGTTGGCAAACTATGAGGTAGCCAATGTTTATCAGTTATTGTTTATGCAAAATAACCATAGTAAGTTGCTAGTTTATTGTGGCGGAGATGTAAGTGAGGGCAAATGTGCATTTTTTAAGGGAAAGAAGCCTAAGGATAAGACAAATGATGTTGATTGTAGTACCAACTCTGATAAAGGTGATAGACTTGATGATGCTGAGTGTAGTTCCAAACCTGCAACAAAGAAGAATGGTAGGTCTAGTGAAGCCATTAAGGATAGGTGGAGTAAGAAAAAAGAAAATGAAAAAAGAGATTACAAAAGAGTGTTTCCTGTCCATTTAGGTTATGGGCATCCTAGATGAGCACTGAAAGTCATTCCAAATTATGAGCTTATACCCAGACCATAAGTGCTGCAGAAACTATACACTTGGTAGTTTGATTACTTATAAATGGATTGCTCACCATTATGCAAGAGAGATTATTGACAATCTAAGTTTGACCCACAGATACATGCAAAACTCCATCAAGGAGAGATTCCTAATTTATGTTAGTATGGGTCAGTGTAAAAGAGCCAAAATATGTGCCTTGTATGATCATGAGAGGAGATTAATTGAACATTACAGCAAGTTATAGGAGTATAGGCAAGCTATTTTGGAATCTAACCCAAGTAATACATGTCACTTAGAGACTAAAGACATGGATGATGATGGCAAAATTACCTTTCAAAGGATGTATATTTGCTTTAAAGGAATTAAGCAAGGTTGGTTAGATGCCTGCAGGAAGGTTATAGGATTAGATGGATGTTTCTTGACTCAAACATGCAAAGGACAGTTATTGACAGCCATTGGTAGGGATGGAAACAATCAGATGTACCCAATTGCATAGGTTGTGGTAGGTGTAGAAAACAAAGACAATTGGGCTTGGTTCCTGTCTCTGCTTCAAAAAGATTTAGAGCTTGGATATGGTGGAGGTCTCACTCTTATTTCTGATGGACATAAGGTATGAACTTACCATTCTAGTAGTTGATGTTATATCACTGTTATTTCCAGTTATATTAACTCTAATTACAATTGCAGGGGTTACTTGAAGTTGTAGCAGGTATTTTTCCTGATTCAAAGCATAGGCAGTGTGCACGGCATATATATGCCAACTTCAAAAGAAAGTGGAGTGGACTTCAGTATAAGAGATTGTTTTAGGGTGCAACCTCATGCACTGTTGATCAACTGTTTCTACTAAAGATTCAAACTCTTGGTGTAGAGCTTTCTTTGAAATGAACAGATGTTCTACAGCCTTTAAAAATGGTATATCTGAGAGTTTCAATTCTAGGATTGTACCAGCCAGAGGTAAGACAATTATTACTATGTTAGAGGATATCAGGATCTACATAATGTAAAGAATCAGTCCTTTAAGCTGGAAGATACATTAACTCCATCTGTTAGAAAGAGACTCGAATTACTGAAGGACAAACAAAGGTATGTAACTGTCCCCTTTAAGTTTTTATCATTTAAGGTTTATTTTAATGACCACTTGTCATATTATTACTTCTCAGGAGTTGGATTGTATACCCTAGTGGATTTTGAGAGGTTGAAGTGAGAAGAGGGGACTATGCATATGGAGTAAATTTGCATACAAAGCAGCGTGGTTGTAGATTTTAGGAGTTAAGTGGTATTCCATGTGTTCATGCCATGGCAACATATTACCACATGAACATGGAACCAAAATTGGGGGTGAATGATTTTTTTTCAAAGCAATCATGGTATAATGCTTATCAATACTCCATAAGGCCAGTCCCTGGGTCGAAGTTATGGAAACCTTGTGATAACCCAACACCTTTACCACCAATTCAAAGGAAAAGACCAGGGAGATCAAAAAAACAAAGGATCAGACATCCTATAGAAGATGAGCACCATGTTTCTAGAGTTGGTAGGGCGATGCATTGTCACAATTATTGGGAGGTTGGACACAGCAATAAAGGTTGTCAAAATTAACTAAGAGCCAAACCTCCAGGCATGGGTACATCTTTAAAGTCTCAGTCAGTACCAAATTCATATGTGGATCAATCCAGACCACCTATAGGTAAACCTCTATAGAATTCAACCAATTCTAAAGGCAAAGGGATTGCAATGGAGCAATAAAAAAAGAGGTAACACCAATGTGTTAGTTGGGTCAAGTAAGAAAAGAGGATCAATTAGGATTGGAAATTCTATCAAAAGAGGAGAAGAGAACCAAGTGACAGAAGGTGGTAGTATGGATGATGGTAACTTAACTGCAGAGGTAATAATTTTATTATTTTTAACCATGAATCATATTTTAATTAAATTTACAATAACTATAGATAATATGCAATACTAATACAGGAATATCAGAATAAGATGGATATGGAAGCTTTAGCTGGGGTAGAAAGGGAGAATGCAGCAGAGGAAGCAGAACAAGAAAGGATAAGACAGATATGGGCTGAGAATGAAGCTAATGATTTGTATTGGGAAAATATGGCAAAAGAGTTTAGGGATGAAGAACTCCTTGGGCCAAAAGATTCATTGGATAATGCTTATTCCTTTGATACAATTTCAGACTTTCAGGATAATGAACTAAATGTGCATTAAGTGTCTGTGGACTTACCTGTTAATGAAGCTCCTGAAAACTACACCACTGAGGAGAGTCAGGCGAAGATCTAAATCCAAAACCTATTGTGCCTACACAAGAGAGTCAAATTCAGACAAGATCCAAGATAAAGAAACAAGTAGCAGCAACAACAAGTATTAGGATTTTTATGAAGAATAGCGATAGATCTGAAAGGATTGCTATGATAAAGGCAAAGAACTTCAAGTTTGATGCAAATGGTACAGGATCAACTGCTGACAAAGCCTTTGATGTTTCTGAGGATGAAGAGTAGTTGTTGATGTTTTTTGATTCTGTATTTGTGTACCTTAAAAAAATCTGTGTCATCTTTTGAAAACTTTGATAGATTAGGTATGAATGGATGAAAATGGCTACTGTGAAGCCAATGAACAAGATAACTTTGAACTTTGTTTTGTATCTATTTAGTACCTTATGAAATGGTATCCAATGCAGAATCTATTAACTTTCCTTTTATATTGGTTGTTGCATAATTTATGTCCTCTTTTGTATACATGTCTGCCATTGTCTTGGTATGTATTGAATTGGTCAAAAGTAAAGTTTTTAATTTGGGTTAAAAACAATTTTTAACTCCATGTATGTTTGCCATGTGCCTATTTTGGGACCATTACAAACTGAAACATAAAGGGACCAGATCATATAGAAACATAAAAGCCATTCATTAGATAACATCAGCTAAATTCACAAACACCTAACCCTAGTACCATTACAACACAACCACTTAATCTATCTTACCAAAAGATCCACACTAACACAACATTCTTCATACACATACTATATCTAAAACAGTTTCACTAGTAGAAACAAGACAACTAAGACAACAAACATCTTCTTCTAAAAGCTTTTACTTTTTTCTGCTTCAACCAGCTTTAACTCCATCTCTGTTTGATAAACCTCATATTCTGCTTCTAACATCTCAAAACGATCTTGAGCCCTTATCTGTTCCATGTACTCATACCTTTCATCAGGGTTTAAAGCCAAGTACAACTCAATCATCTGATTCTTATACCACCCATTATTGAGCTGTGGATCAATTTAGTAGAAAGCATCACAACTCCTTTTTCCAACAACCTATTACACCAATGAAAAAAACAAACTTATTATATCAGCTAAGCTCAACCCTAAAACAAAGGGCAAACTATCACTTACATTTGAATTGCGACAATTAAGAAACCTGCGACATGGATTGTAAACGGTCCAAGCAGTTCGCCTCACCAATGGATTACCACACTTACATAGTCGGGAAAATTGAAGATTCCTACGTGTGGCCATGATCAATGTGTGTTGTCGTGAGTGATTTGGATGCGTAAACCCTAATTTTACTAAGAAAATGATGTAAAAAGCAATTTGGGGGGTTTAAATAAGGAATATGAAAACCAGATATGGATAGTCGGATTAATGGTAATGGGAAGGGTAATTTATTCTAAAAATATTTTTAATATCGTTATTATATTATTAATAATTAATTATCTGACGTGGAAATAACCGATCCACGTGAGATTAACCTAAATCCAACCAGTTTGATTATTCATAATTAGTGTTTTTCGGGTTGATTGTTTATATGTAGGAATTTTGGTAAGAACGTAGTTCATTTATGGCTTTTACCCTTTTTAAAATTTTGTGCTCTTTAAATCAACATCCATTTAATATAATTTTTATTAATTTTTATTTTTAATGCTCCCGAAACCGCTACTTTGCGCGTATACCATTCTACATAGTATTTAATTTATGTTAATCAATTTATAAACTTCAAAAGCTTTATCAATAAAAGATGTCCTAATAATATGTAATTTAGTTAAGTTACTTTAAATGTATGTATGATGATCAACAATGAAATAATACAAGTAATAAATAAAGTACTCCCTCCGTCTCATAATTATAGTTCATCGGCAAAAAACACACAGTTTAAGAAAAACATCATCATTACAGCTTTCTCACTCTTACTTTTTGCACAATGACACTTTTTCCCTTAACCAATTAATGGGTTAAAGCCATTAATTACCAACGAACTTACAATTTTGTCTCGACTTAGGTATTAAACTTGTTTATTACAACTTATTACCAACGAAACTTGTTATTTTGTGCTAAAATTACTAAGACGACCGGATAATTTTCCACGTCAATAATTTATATAATTTGTTGAAATTATTAAATGACTGAAATACCCTTCTCTTTATATCCTAAACCTACAAATAACATATGCATCCCTTTTGAACGAATAACACACGGCAGACCACTATATCCCCCCTCACCTATCTCCACGACATCACCGACCCCAACCACCACCCACCAGCACCATCATATCCGCACCATCATCCAAGAGAAACATATAAGAAATAGCACACCCTTATCACGAAGTCAAACCCTCAAAAAGGAACCCGATATTTTTGCTTGAATCTGAGCTCAAACAAGGTAGGTTTGTTTCAAAATACTTTCAGTTTTAGATATGTAAAGATGCTTTATAGATCTTTGATTATTTTGAAAATCAAACCGGAGAATTCAATGAATATAATGGTGGTCACCGAAATATCTATCGGAGAAGATGATGGTCGCTGGAATAAACATGTAAACAGAGTAGTGGAAAGTGTTATGTTAAACTTGTGCAATGGATCACAACCTAAAATTGTGTATAGCGTTAATATACGTATGTTTGACCGGGCAAGTATGATCACCCGGGTCGTTATCCCCAACGACTCGTGGAATGGAAACCTCGATTAAGTTTGGATCCTGATTTGAATTAGAGAAGAGATATTTTTTTTGATTTAATTAAACTACTAAAATTAAAGGCATAATTAAACAACTAATTAACAAAATAAACTAATTACGAAAGTAAATAAAATGCGACATTTAAGAAAACAATTGCAATTTAAAACTAAAATATGTAAACTAGATTTCTAAACCTAAATTAATGCTAAAGAAAATTTTAGGTAAAAGAAAAATATTTTTTAAAGGCTTTTTGAATTTTTTATGAATTAAAATCTATTTAATGAAAATTAAATTTTTAAAATTATAAAACTTAAACTAAAAATTCTATAAAAATACTTTTTATAAGCAGAGAAAGTGCAGAAAATTAATTATATAAAAAGCCCCAAATTTTATCCACTTAATTAAAACTAATTTAACTAATTAAGTTTAAAACCTAACTTTATTATTTAAAAAAAACTATTTTTTATAAAACTTAACTAAAAACACCCAAACACATGGGTTGAAAATGACGAAAAGTAAAGACAAGGGTAGGCGGGGAAACTTTTAAAGTTTTATAAAACACACTGAGTTTGAACTAATGGCAAGAAAAGCCCCCTGATCTTGGGACTAACTAGACTAACACTTAAACTTAACAAAGGACTAACTATGAAATTAACTAAGGACTAACAGAATAACTAACAAGGACTAACAATGCAAATTTAATACTAACAGAAACTATTAAATATGCAAGACAGGTCCCTGAAGCTCCTAACCCTTAACAAACAGCATCCATTTTTTATATATTAAACAGCTTATTAGCTTTTGAAGAAGCTAAAACTTAACTCAGCTTATTTAAATTAAGCTGTATAAGCTCATCAGCTTATAAGCTCTTAGCACTTAAATTTCTACCTCTCAACTAAATGAACAAAGCAAAGCTCAAGTGCTTGACAGAAATTAAATCTACTTAATAAAATAAGCTTGTTCAATCAATTTAGCAATATCTAACAGCTTATTTAACTACTTATAAAACCAACAGCTTATTAAAAGAAAGAAAGAAAACAAATGCAAACTTAAATAAGGTGTACCTTAGATTCAGTAAGAATAAGAAAGCAACAATAAGCTGTTTGGCTTATAGCTTATTCGCATAAGCCCACAATCACAATCAAACACAACCTAATCTAGTCCTAATTGGTTGACCCTCAACCTCTAACCCTCTCGAAAAACAAGCAGCCATCCATTCCATGTGTTTTTCGAGTCTTGTTCAAACAACAACAATAACAAACACAAACATATATATCTTGACAGAATTTAAATGAGGACACGATTTATATAAAATAAAACTTTTATTAAAACTGAAATGAAGTGCTTACAATTCGAAATGAAATATCATGAGATTGAAATTACAATAAAAAAAAAAACTACTAACAACCGAATCAATCAAAAGTAAAAAAAAATATAAAACTGAAAAAAATTAAAAACTAACTATCTCCCTTGTGCTGGAATGATAGGGGTATATATACCCGAGCCATGAGCTTCTAGGTCCTTCTTCTCACCTTGATCTCGGCCCTTTAATCCTCTTCTCTCTTTGATCTTGTAATATAAACCGTACGATTTAATAGTGTATAAACCCGGATCGATGATGTGGCTTGGGTGTGCTAGTTGTGTGAGTGTATACTCACTTGCACGTCACATCAACCAATGAGATCGTTTCCTTTAGCCACGCTGGAATGGGGTGAGGGGTGTTTGATAGTGATGGGTTGGTTACGGGTTGTGAGGGGATCATTAACCCCAAGGTTAATTGGTGTGGGGGTGAGAGGTTAACTAATTAGGGTTTAGGGTGTTCTTGGTGTTCTTGTGTGGGTGAGTGTGGGTGAATCGAGTTTGGGGTAAAAGGGTGCACAGTAAATGTTAATAGAGGTATTAACTTAACCGGGTTGGGATGGGTTTGGTCGGGTTAGGGTTGGGTTAGGAATTGGGTAATCGGGTTGGGGGTTGCATTGTGATTGGTTGAAAGGTGGCACCCGGGTAGTTTGACCCGGTATTATGACCCGCGCCCTTTTACTACTTTGGGATAATTACACTTCCGGCCCATGTGTTTGGCTGAAATTTGTTGAGGCTATAAAACAAAAGTAGTTTAATTGCAAATTCGGCCCTTGGACTTAATTTCTCCATTTTCAAGTCATAATATACTTTGAAAAGTTGCAAGTTTAAAATTGCATTTTAGCCCTTGTGTTTATAAAACAATGGGGCTTGGTTTTTTTGTCTGAATGTGGTTTCTCTGCAGTTGACTGTAGAAGGCTGAGGCATGATCTCTCTGGCTTCGGCTTTAATTTCTTTAGCTTCTTGATCACTCATCCGTTCTCGTGTCTGTTTTTGACTGATTTCTTGTGATATTTAACATATCCATACCTGCACACATAAAACTCAGATACAAGCACATTTTTTGCCATTTTTGATCCGTTTTGGGTTCATTTGGGCCTTTTTAAGCATAAATAGATATGTGTATTCTACACTTATCACGTCAAAAGATCAGAAATACACATTCAAAAATAATGACAATTACATCAATAAAAATATCAAGAGCAAAGAAACAAAATAAAAATCCACGTTTCCTTATCAAAACAACAAATCAGTCCGTTCATCGTGTTCGTTATTGACAGATTTTCTTGTGATTTTTGACATATCCATTGCAACCTCACTAGCATAAAACTCGATATACAAGCATATTTTGAGCCATATTCTTTGATATCCGTTTTTGGGTTTATTGTGGACCTTTTAAGCATAAATAATATGTGTATTTAACAATAAACATCAACACTTATCAGCACTTTAATCGTAAACAAAACTCCAGCGAACGTCGTCCAAAACGAATACATGCAAATGTGAACCAATCCTCCAGCAATTGAAATCTTCCTACTAACGTGATACGATAATATTTTGAGTTTCTTCAAAAGCGTAGTCATGATAATTTACGTTTAATTATAAACGTAATTAAGTTATATAATGCATCGATCCTTAATATAATTAATAATAATGTGTCGAGGTTTTAATAAAGCGGTTTTTGATAAAAGGGTTTTATAATATTTATTTATATTTTTATAATTTATATAAAAATATAATATTTCATATTTTTAAGAATATCAAATTGGCAATAAATACCCTTGGTTTATAAATAATTACATATTTAATCCTTCATATATAAAGTATATATAAATTAATCCCTTGATTTTAAAACTTGGCAAGACAAGCCCTTGGAGTTATAACTTTATATAATTTACAGAAATGGCCCTTGTAGTTTATATTTTCTAAAAGTTACAATATATACCCTTGCATGAAAATTAATTTACAAAACAAGTCCAAATTCCATGCAAGCTTATTTTAGTTTTCTAAAAGATATTTGCAGGTTATAGCTTATCATAATAAGCTAAATTAAGTAGAGTTTATGAGCTTATAGCTTATGAAAAAGGTTTACGAGTTCAAAAACACAAAATGGGTTCGTTTGGTTTCAAAAATTAATCCAACGGGTTTAGGCTTTTAAGACATGATAAAAAGCTTATAAAAATTACTAATTATCTTATAGAAATAGCTTGTAACAGCAGCTTATGACATTAGCTCATAGAATTAAAGAAAACGATTATTAGGTTTCATTAAGGCACGTTTGGTTTAGAAATTTAAAACGCATGGTTTTGAGCTCTAATCTTTTAACAAGAGTGTAAACATGATCATAAGGGACTATTTAAAGATTCAAAACATAAAATGAGCTTATAGAACAAGGATTCGAGCTTACAACATTGAAAATAGGTTGTGTGAGGGTTTTGGTACTCGTACGCCTAGTAATGATTTCACAAGGCTTCTTCTCTTGGTTCTTGGCTTCACTCCTGGTCTTGTGGCTTCTCTTGTTCCTCCTTGGCTGCTTAGAACTTCATTAATGTTTGAGAAATGAGTTTGAAAGGTGTGAGTTTGAATGTGATGGGGTGCGTCCTATTTATAGTTCTCGAAAACTTAGTGGCCAAGGTTTTAGCTTGGAGTGGGGAGCAAGCACCTATAGAGTGGTGATTAGGGATAGCTAGGGATGAGTATGGTAAGCTAGGAAGGTAGGATTGCAATGTGGTGAGGTGTAGAAGGGGTTATGTGGCCGCGGTATCTATGGAGCAACAAGGGGGTAATGTGGCTTGCTTGGTGGCCAAGAGTTGGAAGGGAGGTGCTTGTAAGTAGCTTGGAGACATAAGGGTGATGTCATAGAGGTGGTAGGGAGCTAGGTTGGGTTTAAAATGGGTAAAAGAGGGTGTCGGGTTTGATTTTAGTTCGGGTTAGGATTTAGGGTTTTTAAAACGTGTACATTAAAATGAAATGGAGGGAAATGTTGTTTAAATGTCGTGCATTAGAGCTTGCACCATGTGCTTAAGTAGCTTGTACGAATTCTTTAGAAAAACAGAGGTAAAACGGCTATTTTGAATATCGTGCTTTAATGGTTTGTACTTTATGCATTAAAAGAGTTGTACATTTTATGCATAGATTATTTGTACACTTGCTTTGTTTGCTTGTACATTTATTTTGAATGTATACATTACCTAGAATTAGGGTTTTGACCTAAACGTTAACGAATAATGTTCATTTGGAAATAACGTTGTAAAAACTACGTTAAATAGATAACGTACGTGATAAAATGGATAATATATCATTGACTTGACATGTTATGATGTTTACTTGATGTAAATGTAGATAAAATAGGCATAGGTAGTTGCGTAAGCTCGTTTACTTTAGAAATGTAAACTAGGTTACATAATGGAATGGAATGAAACGAAAATTTATTCCCGTGAAAAAGTAGTACTTAATATAATAAGTAGATATTACATTGATGAAAATACTAGAATTTATGGGTTGTTATATTCCCCCAACCTTACAGAAAT